>JAXGGA010002112.1:0-130826 GCA_038373865.1 Uloborus plumipes | reverse complement strand
GCCATAAACCTTAGGGTGGAGTTATTTGGTGTTATTCGCTTACATTTCAGATTGCGAGAAATTATATCCAAAAATGAAAGTAAAATTTACTTAAAAGTATATTGTTGAGCGTTTTAGAAAACACTGAAGAGAATCTTCTTGAGAATCATTATTTTAACTGCTTTTTGAACTTCTCGCAATCTAGTTTACCTAACTGCAGTAAATCATTTACTTTCAGTGCTTATATAATGTTAATTCATGTATAAACTGGATAGTAATCTTATTTAAAGAAATGCTGATAAAGAGATTTAAACCACTTTGGTCGCAGCATCTTTTAAGCAGTTCTCTGGTAAAATGCTCTTGTAAAGGAATTTTCATACGACTTTTGAAGTTATTTTTGTTTCTAGTTCGATGATACTTTTTAAATGAAACTGCCTTTGCTATTTTTTTCACTGAAGCAAAACCAACTTTTGCAACTAATTTTTGTGCTCGAACAAATTTATTGCCTCTCTTTAATTTTGGTTTATTCTTACATTTCAGTTTACTCTTAAAATGGTAACAAATATGCACTCGTAGTGCTACTTTTTGAAAAACCACGCATCAGCGATAATTAAATATTCAAAGTTTAAAAAAATCAATCGCAATGCTTTTAAAACTAATAAGTCAAAAAGTGTCACAAATGAAAACACACCATTGTAGGAGCCAAAATCGAATCAATTTTCAGATTCGTTGATATTGATTAAACGCAAAAAGTTCTACAAATGGAAATGAATAAAACGACGATGGCATTCAATTTCGAAGAATCCATTTGAATTATTGTGTTTATACAGAAACTAAACTGTTTTCTACATCTTTAGAAATGAGTTTTGGATAAATGAACATGCACCAATCTTACGCATTTAAATTTGTTGCAAAATATTGAGTTTTCGATCTGAAATGTAAGTGTTTTTTGTCATGCTCTTAATGAAAAAAAAAAAGCCTTTTCATAATCCAAGTGATTATATTGCTATATTTTGGTCCAACAATATCCATTCTAGTGTTTATTAAGGCTCTTAATTCGTTTGAAAACGAACATCTGTTCCCGTAAAAGGATGGAAGAATATAATCGCAGTTTTCATAAGCAATAGTGAATCGTTTCAAACATAAATACATTGAGTAAAGTGTATTTCTTTATGATGTTTATTAATAATAAAAGTAAAATGCGTCTTTACATTTGTTTTGACTTTATTTAGTATTATCTGCCCGTGAAAGTCGTGACTATCACTCGCGAACCATTCCACTTAAAAAAAGGAGTGATGGGTTGTGAGTGGGAACTTTCCGAAGTTGTCAATTTAAAACTTGCATTTGCTGTTCTTTTGACACATTCAACTAAACTATGTATTTGAAATTAGTATCGTTCCACGTTGTTTGATACTGCTCAAAATGCTTCTTATTATTCTTCCCCTTATTGTTATCTTATCTATCACCCCTATTTTGGTAAGATCACTGAAGACCTGATGCGTGCGTAAATGAGCGGAATGTTTTACCTAAGAAAATCAGACAGTAACCATTTAATTGCCTCGAAGTAACGGTAGCAAGCCACCCTGTAAATGTTGTTTCTTGACACCAGTAGTATCCACGCAGTGAAGTGTTTCTCAGCGTTAGCAGAACAACTTGAACAGTACTGAAAATATGCTACTCTCCAGGTAGAAAGCTTCTCGTAAGTCGTGTTTTTTCCTTACAAAATACTTCTTATTATTCTTCCCCTTATCGTTATCTTATCGATCACCCCTATTTCAGTAAGATCAGAGAAGACCTGACGCATGCGTAAATACACGGAAGGTTTTACCGAAGAAGATCAGACAATATATGGGTCATTTTCAAAATTTGCTTACATTTGCTGTCCGGAGGTTAAAGAGACGATTTTGAAGCATGACATATTTTAAATTAATTGCGAACAATTATTTTCTGCAAGAAATATCCCCAAAAAAAAATTCTATCACTCAAAAAATTATTAAAATTTATTTATTTTTATTTAAGTCTTTAAAAATGAGAATCAAGGCAAAAACGCTTGTCCATTTCCAATTTTCGCAAGTTCAACTATTTTTTTATATACTTAATTGTATAAAAAAGTATATACAACAAATTATTTTTATATATTGACTATTAGTATATGATATTCATAATAAATATTGACAATAATAATTTTTTTCATTAAGAAATGTATGAATATATTTTGTCCGGCAGTTCTTGTCAAGTCCGTTACCCTAAGATTATTTTAGCTAAAAAAGGTATTTATTGCAGTCAAAAGATGGTAACACGTATTCAGTTAACTTAACAAACTAGTGACGTAACTATTTCGTACCATTTTGTTTTCCTGAGTCGAGAAGTATTGCTGTGGCGTTTCGCACAAGATTTCTTCCAGGTGCGTATTTTTATTCTTTGTCAAGTCTGTTACCAAAGATTTTAGTATTAATTTTTACTTTTTCTCAACTTTTACCCCGAAATATTGTTTATTATACAACTCTAAGAAAATGCATATTGTTGTTTAATTTTTAAATTCGACAACCTAGCCATAATTTGACATTTTGGTTGAAATGTCAAGTCCGTTACTGGTCAAATCCGTTACCAAATGTCAAGTCCGTTACCATACAGTTTTTGATCAATATTTTAATAATCACAAACATCGTTTTAAGCTTCAGGGACGCAAATAATTTCAAATGAAGTTGGTTCTAGGCGCTATGATATAGTTTAAAAGTGAGATTTCATATTGATTTTGTATTGTAACGGACGACAATTTTCCTTGCAACTTAAAGTTTTACAACAGCATTTGAATACTAAATTATGCATCAAAGTGTACAACCAATTACTTTTTCACACACCTAAAATATGTGACAAAACATCTGTTAGTGATTCTAAAAGAAAAAAGCAAGTTAAAAAAAAATTACTTAAAAATTCTGAAATGTAAGCATATGGTGAAAATGACCCATATGAGTTGTTTAGGAATAGAACCAGTTAAGTCCATTTTTATGGAAAATTAATGTTATTTAAAAAGTATAAATTTAAAAGCTCCTTTTCCAATGGCTTAAAGGCAACAAATAAAAACCCCTTAGATTCCAACAAAAAAGGAATATCCGAATTCGAAACTATGGAATTTTAGTAATGGACTTTACTGGCTTTGGTTCTAAACGACTTATATAATAAAGAGAGTCCTTTTATGTGCAGACGATTAACGAATGTTGGCAATAATTTCACTCCATGAGCTCCATGAGCTCCATGGATTTTCTTCAAAAAATGACCACTAAGACATATAGTGGTGAAACCTTCTTGTATTAGTTTGCAAAACATTTTGTCCATTATTGGCCGAGATATGGAGAGTTGGAAAACGGTCATTTTTATTCGATTCCGACCATCTTGGTTTTGCATTACTGTTTAAAACTGCATTAACGTGAGAAATAATGACCCAAACTAAACAACTTAGATACAAATTTAACAACTGAAGACAATTTTTTTGACACTCAAGATATCAAGGTGTAACTCTTAGTTGAAGGAATACGTTAGCGAGAAAGTTCCTAAGAAGTTTTTATCCAATATAACTACAGAATTAAAGCTATAGGTTGCTTGCATCTTCTTTTACACTTAACAATTCCATTATTCAAAAGTTTTCCTACATAATATGCGTGTTTATATTTCGCTGAAAAAGATACAATGTAAATTGATGCAAAAAATGATGAGTTCAAGGAAAACCATTTTAGTTAATCGAATTCAATTTACAGAACTACTCAAGTGAAACTTGGAACTGATGAGATTCTCCGTTTTTAGAAGTTTTTTTTAATATTTATACAGTTGCTTTGCATAAATAACAGTATCTACACAAAGTTTCCAAAGTGAACTACATATTGGAGCCAATCGTTTATCATCTTTTAGAAGAGTAATGTAATTGATTTTCTTTCGGGGGTCTTGCGTTTCAAAGAAATTAATAGGTTTTTTGAAAGTACTTTTGTTGTTGAAAATTAAGCAGCATTTAAATGCTTTCTGTGAAGGATTTAAAAAAAAAAGCACACACACGTAAAATATAAAGGATAAATACTGCTTTAAAAAACACAAATACTCAGGTATACTGCAGACACGTGTTTCGGCGTTACAAGGAACGCCTTTTTCAACACAAAACAATTTTGAGCCTATGGATGCACAAACATCCAACAAAATACTGACAAAAGCAACCGTATTTGCCGGATGTTTGTGCATCCATTAGCTAACATTTTTTTGCATTGAAAAAGCCATTCCTTGTAACGCCGAAGCACGTGTCTGCAGTATCCCAGCGTATTTGTGCTTTTTTACCGTTGTATTTATCCTTTACGCAGGGGTGCCCATCCACCCCAAGCTCAATGGCGCAAATTCCCCCCCCCCCCAAATTTGACACAACCCTCTTGTGCTTTTTATTTTTTATTTTTACCCCTCTTTTTTATTAAATTTATTTTTTTAATATTATTTATTTATGTATTTAAATATTTATTTATTTTTTTTAAATTATAACAATTATTTTTTTATTTATTATTAATTTTTTTAAAGTGCTAATTATGCGCGAAATGGAATCGCTTTTGTTCTTTTCCAGGCACAACGGAAAGAAATAAAGAAATAAAAAATAACAAAGGAAATAAATAAAAAATTATAACAACGAAATAAAAAAAAATAATTTGATTTAAAAAAATAAATAAATGAATAATTTTTGTTTGAAAAAAAAATCAGCAAATAATTTAAATTAAAAAAATAAATTAATGAATTAAATAAGTATTAAATTAGTTTTAAAAATCCCCCCAAAAATTTTGATGGCGCAACTTGCGCCATAATCCCCCCCTGTGGGCACCCCTGCCTTTACGTTTATGCACAAAGTTATTTATTTCATTTACGCACAAAATAACTTGAACATTTTTAGAAATTGTAATAGTAATAAGTTTTATGGATGAATTGGCAAGATATGCTTAGAAACCATTGTTAAAAAACTATTCATCGCCTTTATCAAAAAAGAAACTCTTTCATTTTATTTACAACTTTTTTCAAATTCAAAAGCAAGAACATAGAAATAAATACAGCAGCAGCATATTTTATAACGATCCCTTGTTTCGTTATGATGAATGGATGAAAATGAATGACGCTCAGAGATCAACTCCAGCCTTTGTATTGTATGCATATAAGACGTCATTTCCGCCTTTTCCAATTCACATTCTCTGTATCGATGTTTAAAAGTTGCTTGTCTTCTGCCCATTCATCTAAATAAAAACATTAATTCATTAGTTTGTCACAACTAATTCAAAGTAAGCGATCATACAACACAGAGGAAATATCTTTTGAATTGATACTATCGAGCAGAATACCAGTTTATTTATCCCAATATATAACAATTTGGAAAAGTGGTTTATAGTAGAGGTACAACATATTCAATCGTTAATTAAAAGTAATGCATGATTTAAATCTTTAGAGAAGAAAGGACGACGATTGCAGATAGATGCTTTTTTCCAATAGTTTTTGAAACTTTAAGGAAGTTTAGACAAAGATTAACGAATAGACGCCTACTAATAAATTATTTTTAACGAAAGTTGCTGTTGTTTTCAACAGAATGAAAAATACGGCAGGAAATCGATAGTTATTTTAAGTAGGAAAGTAATTTCGTTTTAAAGCTGGCTCTAAAGAAGCTTGAATTATACTTTTGTTGCAATTGAGTTTTTTTAAAATAGTGTCAATTAAATGCAGACTTTGAGTAAAAAATAAAAATATATTTGATACAAATCAAACTAGTTTCTAGTATTAAATAATAAGATAAAAATGGTAACATTAAAGTGTCCTCAACTAAAACCATGTCCTCAAATATAGCATAAAATTGAGGTTCTTAGAGTTCAGCTTTGAAAATTTTTCTGAGAAAGCCCACGACATTACCTATAAGTCGCCAAAACTGGCCGGAAATTACATCATTAAAGTTCAATTGCGGAAAAATTCCGAAAGGCACCCATATCCCTAATGTCCCCATAGAAAGCCTAAACTATACTTCTGTTCCGAAAAAAAATGTGAAGGAATACTGACTTTCTCCGGTCTCATTACGTTACCAAAAATTCATGAATTTTTTTTTTGTTAATTTTGAAAATGTGTCCTCACCCTGTACAGTACAACCCTCTTTCAATTTTCTTCTGCATAGTCTCACTAACAAGCGCAACAGTCTAACAAACTCCAGTCCTCACTTCCTGGTTGCTGATCTTTCAAGTTTGTTGTCAAAATTGAAAATTTCATGAGCACTAGAGTTGATGTGCTGCTACTTACAACGTTCTTAAAATATTCCTCATGAATAAACTCTATTTGAAAAGTAACACATTTCATTCAAATGCGACAATACTGTAAAAGTTGTTTTTACAGTATAATACAGCTAATTGTAAAGTAATAAACTGTAAAAATTGCTTATTTTACAGTAATAAACAGTGAAATTGCGAATTTTACAGTAATAAACTGTAAATTGCCAGTTTCATAGTAATAAATTGTAAAACTGCTAATTTTGCAGTTTATTACTGTGTATTTTACAATTTTAAACTGAAACCTCTGCTGCCAGTATTATACCGTAAAAGCAATGTTTTATTTTTTACAGTGAACTTACAGCAATTCCTGTACTATTCTGTACCGTTGCTCAAAAAGAAAAAAATACTTTTATAGCTAGTTCTGTACAGTTGTATTGTTCAGAGTTCAAAGTCGGAAAACTGATAGGAAGCACCGCTAAAACCTATACATTTCCTCAACGCTTTCAAAGACAGCTTAAAATTGCGGTTTTCTTAATTTTAATAACCAAAGCTTTTTCGCTTTAGCCCTCGTACGTCATCCCTAGTTCCGATCAAAACTTGCTCAAAAATACATTTTTAAAAGTGCAATATCGGAAAATTTCCGAGAGGGGCCCAGACCTTTCAATATCTTCAGATATAGCCTAAGTTTTATTACCTGGTCGAAAAACGTGTGTGAAGGAACTGCTCTAATATTCTCCCTTCTTCTTAGGTTACCAAAAATTGAGTAAAATTGTGATTTTAGACATTAATTTTTAACATTTCTCCTGATCCTGTACACTCCCTCACTTCCTAGCTTCTTTGCCAAAACACTACAACAAAGTGAGTAAATCTGTTTTCAGAATTCAATTTTGAAAACGTTTCCATCCCTGACAAAGCTTAACATTGCATTTTTAGGACGCATAATTTTTGGCATCTATTTTCCTGCAAAGTAATAAATTGCGCAAAATTAATTTCCGAGTGATAAATTTAACGTATCATAAATGCCCTCATATCTTTATATCTCGTTAAATAAAAGTTAAAATGCTTTGAAGGGGAATCATTTCAGCATTTGGTTTCACTTTATTCTGATTCAATCAATTAATCTCTAATTTGCGTCAATGCTAAGTCAAAGGGGAACGAAGTGCGCACATGAGTATATTTATTGTAATAAATTTTAAAATTATTCAAGCAAAAAATAAAAATATACGTTTAATAAAGTAAGAATAATCGCAGCAAGTTTCTTAAATTTCTAAAGATTAAAAAAAAAAAAAAAACTCTTAAACAAAAAGCTTAAAACTTCTTCTGTAAGCGATAATGTTAATGTGTTTTGAAAAACTACTTCAGACTAGTATATCAAAAAACCTTTTTTGAACATGGGGAAATCTATCTTTCAAATAAAGTTTCTCCAAGGCAAATCTACACTTTTGCTCAAGCTTTATACATGCTTTAAATTTCCTCTTATTGCTAAGATTATTTTTTATGCTGTTAGAAATAAGAAAAAAAAACGAAAGTCAGAAAAATCAAAGATGGTAATACAACGTCTCACTGAGATTATTCGTACGAAAAAGTTTTTTGAATCGGACTATTCAAAAATTAATGGAACAGTTCGATAGACAGATTTCTCAGCCATGTTTTGAAAATTTTTATTTCTAAGTCTTTATTTTTTTTAATTTTGAGTTTTTCTTTTTGCGACAGATTAACGTTTTGTGTTTTCCTTTTTATGAAAATCTTTTACTGGAAGGTAGAGGAAAGAGATTTTATAGGGTTACTTTATTAAATTTTGAGCAGGGATGGCATAAATAGTCACATTTACTTAAAATAAAACACTTTTCGCAACTGGCGATTTATCCCTTATTAAAAATTAATTGAAATTAATCCCTTATTAACATTGCAGCTTGAAGTACTTTTCATTCCATACCTTACCTAATTAATTTATTTTGTTTTCCACTTATATATTCAAGTACTATCTTCGTTTCCCGATCATTTTCGGTGTCTGTTTATTGAAAGTTTTGCAAAAATTTGGATTAAACCTATAAATTTTGTTTTACATTAGATGACGCATTGAAGAATTAAATAAATTTTGAATGCTTTATTAGTTCTATTCTTTGAAAAGAAAATATGCTTTGATATAGATTTTTAACTATTTTCTTTTTCATTCAGCACTGCAAACACGATAGGTTTTTTAATATAAATAAAGTCCTTATGATATCATTATTATATGAGTAGGGGGGCATAAATGTACCAAATATTTGCATACAATAAACTTACATTTTTAAAAGTTAACTAGTGTGACAATTTCAAAGATTCAAACTGTCTTAATAAAGTGAAGCGAGCATGTATGGATTGCAATTCGAATTCAAAGGTCATCAACATCGAGGAAAAATTTCAAATTTTACCCTATCACATGAATGTTTTTTGACCCATAAATCGTCCACTTATCTTAAGTAGGACATTGAAAGTTGAAAAACTTTTTCCTATGATAAATGTTTTTTAGCATTGTTACTAAACACATTATAACCCCATACATCACAACAAGGAACTTGAGTTAACTCCAAAACAAAATATCATCATTTTTATTTAATAGATAAGCTGCTACTGGAATTTTGAAAAAGAAAAGGAAAACAAAAATTAAGAAGCAAACAAGGATGTATTTTTTTTCGCGAAAGAAATGTATCTTTTTGAATAAAAATATATATTTTTTTCAAAAGATAAATGTCTAAAGAAGTTTATTCACGAAAGTACTCTTAGAGCTCATAATTATTAGAAGCCTCTTTTTTTTTTGGAATTCAAGATGCTTCTAAGCGACAGAAAGAAATTTACATTTGAAGCAAAAATTTACGATGTAACAGTGCTCACATATAGAAAGAATATTTTTGAATCATTCTCTCGATTTGTATTAAGCGTTTATTCCACCCGGAAATAACGTTATTTATTTATAAATGGATCGTTCTTATTTGGAAGACTGCTGGCTGCTTATGTTAGAAATACTTTTAGGAAAATGTAAGTTTTGGAAAACCAATTAGGCATGACATGATACATTCTTGAATAATAAAAGAGTCATCGAGTCATTGTCTTTTTTGAACCAATTACACAAACGTTTATTACGATATATTGGGGTCAAACTAATTAATGAAATTATTCACCATTCCGGTTTAAATCGTTAAGCGTGTTCAACCGTGTCAATGGATGATACGATGATAGCCTCAAAAAATCTTTATTTTTTTTCAAACACGATGTTTTGACTTGCTTAAAGCTGTTTCGTAATTTGAACAGAGGAAGAAAATGACAAATAAAATATTTTTCTTAGTTATCATAAGGATTGTAAGAAAATAAAAATAGTTTGTACGGTGAAATATTTGGTGTCATTAACGGTTGCCATTGATCTACTGCTTCAGTTTCGAGACATAAATTGTATTTAAAAAAGCAAAAATGTACATGTGAACAAATTACAACGAAAATATATTTAGGTCATATATTTGCTTAAATGTTGTTTAAACATAATGTTTTTTTCAAAGTGTTTCGTAAAAGTAACAAGAAATGTATTAGATTAACTTACAACTCATTGCTTTTTTCGTTGCTTTTTTATATCAGTCATACAAACAAAAATACAAGGATAAAATGAAGCATTCAAAAGCTTTAAAAATCAATGCTCAGTTGCTAGAGAGAAAATAAGTGAATAGTTAGAAGCTGATACGGTTTCATGATACGCTAGCATATGCTTGTGTTGAAAACTCATATTTTGGTATTAAACAGTTCCCCTTCTTTCTAAAAAGTTGTGGCCAGATTTTTAGTCTCAAGCCTGTGTTTTACATAACTGTTCTCAGTCATTCTTACTAATCTTTCAGACATCTACCTATGATATTGAAAAAAAAAAAAAAAAAAGAAAAAAAATTACTATCATACTGTTACACATTTCTTTTCTTTTTTTTCTTTGCTATTAGTTTCTTCCAAAGAACAGAAAAGGGCTGAAGCATCATATTGGATGTAATTCTGTACTTTCGTTGTCAGTAAAGCTGACCCTTCGCTTTCAACAATGCTGGTCTTTGAAGGTATCCTCTGGATTGTAATATATTTACCATTTTCTTTAAAATGCACAATGTTATGCTTTTTTAGCTTTAACAGTTGATCCAGAATTTAATAGAACAACTTACAGTTTTCTTTCATTTTATTGGAGTCAATGGGGGCTGACATCGATTTTTGCTCTTAATTTTTTCCATCTTTCTTATCTTTTCTTTTTTATGTTGATGTTTTACAGTTAAAAGAAGGAACATAAAAATCTGGTAACTATACATATGGGAAAGAAGTTATATTTCACTAGAATAATGTTACTTTTATGGGTATTTTCAAATTCAGTGAAGAATCTTTTCTGCTCAATAACAGATAAATGCATTTCAAATTTCACGAACAGACTTTAATTACTCTGATATGAGCTATGCCGCCTGTTATACAGCTGTATTAAAAATACCTCTTGTACAATAGGTTACTACTGTCTAATCTTTTATCGTAAAACCTTCCTCGCATCTGCGCATGCCTGAGGTCTCTTTGGATTTCCTCAAAATAGGGGAGAAATGCGAAGTAACATTCAACAGGAAGTAAGAAGGGAAAGCACCGGCAAGTGCGTCTCCTTATCCTATCACCCCTTTTTCAAATGGAAGTGATCGTGACTGCCAGGCGCGCCAAACGCAGCTAGACAGTATAGCTTTAGTCTTGTGAGTTTTAGTGACATCGAAGAAATATTCAGATTTAACATATGCTCGGGAGTAAAACTTTTTGTTACAAATTTTCTGCTTTTTGTGCTTAACTAATGCCGTGTCTACCTATTTTTAAAAGAACATTCAAACCTGTAATTTTTAAAACCAATGAAACCGTTAATTTAAAAATGAAAAGCTGATTTAAGGCCATTCGTTTTTGAAAAGCAACGTGGTTGTTTTAGTGTTAAACAGTCGCTTTAACAGAAAATAAATGAAAAAAAGAAAAAGAAAAAGAAAAAAGAAGAAATATTTACATACATTTTAGGCATAAAAAAAAGCATTGTAAAATTTAATCGCTATTAAAACTAGAATTCATATAAGGTATTTTTGGAAGTAATTTGTAAACAAAACATGCTATATTGCTGTTAAAGAAAGCAAATCAAATTTTCTAAAATTTTTATAACGGGTGTTTCTTAGACTCACAATTTCAAGACGAATTTAATTAAAATGCGTTTTTAAACAACTGAAGTATGAATTTATTCAATAAAATCCTTAAAAACAGCGATTAAAGTGAAGTATAAAAGGCGAAGAGAAGAAAGCCGAAATTTATTCCATATATTTTCTAAAGAAATTGAATAAAATATTTGCAAAAGCTTAAGGTAGTTTCATTTAATTAAATTCCATTTATTTTAAGCTATTAAAGATCTTAGGTTAGGACATCATTCTGGTAAATTTTATGCAAAATACATATTTTTTACTTGCTTCTTTCATTAAAAAAATAAAGTTAATGTTTAAGAAATGCTTCTTACAATTTCCGAGAATCTTAAGGCATTTTTCCTTGCAACTGGAATGCTTCCTTTCTCATTCTTATAATTTTTTATTTGCTTTTAAGAGATGTTTTTGAAGACTTTTTCTTTTTCTAGTGTTCAGCTGAAAAATACATGTGCGAAGATTCTTATACTTGCTTTTCTTATTAAAAACTCAGTTTCGGGGTGTAAAAAAAGCCCTCCTTACCATGACTGATAACTTAAGCGTACTTAAGCATAACACACTGTAAAAATGAAATCTATCCCTTTTTTCGTTTTATTTGCTTTTTCAAGATTTATTGAGGACTTTCTTTTCGTTTTAATATTACCTGTTAAAAGGGTACATAATTTTTTTTCCTTTCATTTTCCTCTCCTTAACTAGGAAATATAAAAATGCTTAAAAAAACTAATTAATATTTATTAAATCGATATTGGTTCAAATTCAATAAATTTTTTAGACTTTCCTTGACAAATCTTGCATACTGCAGAAATTTTGTTACAGATTTCTTAACTTGGTTATCAGCATAATTTGAGCAGAGCATAATTTACAGATGTCTAAACTTGATTATCATGATGATTTGAACAAACTGTAGGTAATATTTCGGGAATGTATTGAAATAGAAATTTTCTCATAAAAACCACCTGGTGATTTTCCTTTTTTAAAGTTTAATTGAAATCTGAAAGTGCTTTCACGTTAAAATCCCCTTTCTATGTAAAATGAAAAAAAAAAAATTGCAGATCTGTTTAACTAATCATTGTGTATTGAAATCAGACTTCTAATTTTTTTAGTGCAAAAGATTATATTTTTGTTCATGTTTACTTCCGTTTCTGAGTGCATTACTAAACTTGAAAGCACCTGCGAAGCAAAGAGAGCACGCCTTGTTTTTCTCGAACCTTTTCGTTTTTAAACAAATATTATTTTCTTGGCTTACAGTATTGCAAGGGTAAAAAACCCGTTTTTCTGTCTTTAATTTTTTTCTTTTTCTTTTTTGATTTTTTAAAGAGGCGTGACTCAAATGCTTATTGCCGTACTCAAAAGTAAAAGTTAACTCTTTTAAGCACGTCTTCCTTGTTTGGGATTGCAAGTAACTGCCCAGTGCTTCGTATATAGAGTTATCAATCTTCAGAAACCAGTTTGATTAGAGGAGAATACACTGTTAAAACTACAGGTTGCACAAGGCATCTTTAAGGGTAAAACGTTGTAGCATCAGTGGCACCCCCTGAAGGTGACATTTGACTCTATGGCACCTTTGAAGGTGCCATTAAGCTCCTTTTGGTGAGATGGGGTACCCATGGGGTGCCATAAGACGCCAACAGGGTGCCACATGGAACCATATAGAACCTTCAAGGGTGCCATAGGGAGTTAAGTGGTACCCCTCATGGGTGTCACTGTTGCTACAGCGTTTCACCCTTGAAGATGCCTTGCGCAACCTGTAGTTTTAACAATGTACAAGTAAATTATCACAAGGAATTTCATGCATAATGAAGGTTTGAATTTAAAGATCGCATATCTGAAGGGATTTCCACTCACTGTTGTCCATGGGCTTTTCCTTGACCAGAACGATCCTTTCCGTGTGGACGGGCACGTGAACCACTTTGGTGACAAGGATTGGAGGTGGACACTTCTTGTCCGATTCTGCGTCCGACAGGGCTTTCGCTATCAGCCCCACTGCCAGCAGTGTCTCCACCGCTTCATCGTTCTTGTTCCGGCGGCCCTTGAAGATTCCGGAGGAACCACTGTGAACCAGCACAAGGATTAAGAAAACTAAGCTCCAGAAGGTGGGAGTATGATTCCTGTGTGAAGACATTTTTTTGATTTTACAAAATGAATCATTTCTTTTTCTTATTTTAATAGTTAGTTTGTTATTTGAGGTTTGGTTTTTATGTGCAGTGCAACTTCTAAGAGGTATCGTACTGTTTGCCAGCTAAGCAGCGGCTCAGAGGAGAGAGGGATATGGCGTTGACAAAAAATGATAGTAGATTCAAGCAGGTTTGAAAATACTTATTCCCTGATTACAAAGCTGCTTTACATATAAATATGATTCTTTTCTGCAAAATAAAGCAACAGAAAGAAATCACTCAATTATTTCATGAAAATTCTATTGTGATCAATAGTTGTTGTTGAACACCAAAAGATTTCCTACACATATTGATACACATATTGAAATTAAACAAAAAAAAATGTGTGTAAAACTATAGATAAACTCATCTCCTATAATAAAGTAAACAGAAAACCAAATGTATCGGAATTATCAACTAAAAAATACAGCACATATAAAAAGAGAGAAAAACAAAGTAGATAGTAATTCATTTGTTTTCTTTTCTTTTTCTTTTTTTTTTTAATACGAAAGCCTTTCGATAAAATTAAAAAAAATACTCTTATGCTACATTTTACTTGAAGTGAAGTTAAAAAAGCATTTCAAACATATTCATAACATAAAATTTTGAACATAAACTTGTGGTCCCAAAAGTTGATATAGCTTAGTTTAACTTGCTGAAAAATAACACCTGGTTGACATGATAACACAGAAATACCACTGGATCGAGAATATGGTTTACGAACGTTTTTGTGTGTGTAATCATCTTTGAATATTTTTCGATAGAACTAAAGGTAATCCACTCTCTCAACAGGTTACTTTCCAGAATGTTACAGTAAATGCTATAGTTCAGTAAGAAATCAGTAACGAACTGGTGACGGTGACCTCTAGGCTTCACACACGTGCATGAGGCCTACACGTGTAGGATGCATGGAGATCTTCAACACTGTGGAAAGAGCTGAAGTTGTCGCTGAGTTTCACCAAAGTTCACATTACTCCAATCAAAGAATTTTCCCCTTGATCAGGATCGACACCAAACCAGAAGACAATGCCTATGTTAAGAGGTATGTGGAAATTTTCTCAATTGGCTTTAGAACAAAGCCGACAATAGACTTTGTGTCTCGCCACTGTTGGATTCATGGCAACTGGCAACTGCTGTTGGATGGGTAGTAATGATGTTATTGCAGAAGACTCAGATGCTCTCCTTAATGTCTAAACTTTTCATATCTCTGATCGTCTGAAGCCACGACAGCGGCAGAAGGTACTCTGTAGGATCTACTGTCGACTAGATGACGGAATTATCATTTATCTTCTACCAAAGTGCTGGCTGACGCGCGCATTCAACTATTGAAGAAAATAAGAAACATTCCTCTTCAAAGTCGGAAAACTGTTATTAGCCTTGTAGAGTAAGGGCCCTGCTCCACATCAGCGTAAAACGCGACCGAAACCGAAGGCAGAAACCGAAAATCCGGATACTTTCCATAGGAGTGCTATGTAATCCATTTTACGTTTCTGCTTTATTTTTCTGCTTTACGTCAATGTGGAGCAGGGCCCTAGGTCTGGAAGGCATTTTTCTTTCTTTAAAATCCCGTGAATTCAAAACGGCAGTTGAACTCTAATTACCAGTGATTTCTATTATCAGATCTTTTTGATTATATCTACTGTCAAATTTAAATGTGTTTTGCTCAAGTCAATTACATCCATTAGTGCTGATTATTTTGTTTATTGGTATAACTCATTAAATCAAGCCAGTAAGTCAAGTTCTGTAGTTTTGGCCAAATATTTTGTATTATTATTATTATTATTATTATTATTATTATTATTATTATTATTATTATTATTATTATTATTATTATTATTATTATTATTATTATTATTATTTGCAACAGAGAGTACCTACAAGCACTATTACAAGCAAATTCATTCTGTAATGTTACCATGCTAGTATATAATTTTAAGCTATTTCAAACAGATCACTTTTTAAACAACTAGTAATTTTACTAAAGAATATCTTTTCCCATACAAAATTAGTGATAAAAATAGACGAAAAACCCTATCACACTGTCCCTTTTAATCTCTATTTTTAATTTTATTTGTTGCCTACTATTGGTTTTAATTTAACCAAAAAAGAGTAAAATGATGTTTAGACTTAGTAATGGGAGCAACGGATGCTTAAAGATTATTGAGGTTAATTTAAGTCTCAAGAAGATCGACAATTATAAACACTTCAGAAACATAAGACTTTTTCTATAGAACAATATTTTTCATTCATAATGAACGGAGAACTACTTAGATGAATCATATCATATGGACCTGCTTTCTTATACAGTTGACGCTCGATATAAAGACCATCTCCGTTCCAAAGAAATAGGTCTTTATAACGGGTGGTCGCTATAACAGATAGAATTTTTGTGTTTCGGGAATCAAGTTGGGGCTTTTCCCACTGATCTTTATAATGGCATGGTCTTTATAACGTGTGGTCGTTATAACGAGCGTCGACTGTATAAAAATAAGAATTGGCACTGTATATGTATATTAATTCTTACTATATGTTTTAAATAAATAAAGCTCGAAATCCTAATAAGCACGATTTATGTACCTTTTAAGGATAAGTCTGAGCATTTGTTTTCGGTTTTCAAAATTGAATATTTTTTGAAAAATATTTTATAGCTGTTACTATTAAAACAATTTATGCTATTGAAAGCACGGTACGATATTTTAGTAATAAATTGCTGGCAGAGAAATCCTTCCGTGTTAAAATATGATATCAGTTGAAGTTATGATGAAATTAATAATGATAGGTCTCTTTTGAATTATTTCTTTGTAAACAGTTAACAATAACTTCTAAGACAGGTTAAAGAAAAGAACACCATTTACTATTTTCAACTACATTTGAAATCGAAACTAAGGTCACATAAATCATTAGGTTAAACTACTTGTAAAGAAGCAATAAAAAAGGACTCACATATCTCCAGGTTCCTAATCGCGGATGGCTTTCTGCGGCGGACCACCAGCTATTGATCCTCGCACCAATGCTTCCATTCACTTTTGAGCATTCTCAGACGGCCCTTGGACATCCGCCATGTCACTTTTTCCAGAAAACGATCTTCCCTCACACGCTCCATTGCGCACAGCTTAGCCGAGTTTTGTCGTTGCCGTAAACAGCAATGCTCAAACTCCCCGCTCAAAAACTGGAGCAATGACTTGTGAGATGGGGGTTTTTTCAGCTGGGAAGCCAGCTCACTTGGAAAGTTGATCATCTTCAAGTAGCATCACTCCCAGTTTGCCCTTGAAAACGGGTCAGTGGTTCCACATGTTTTGCTGATGCAACGCCCTCGCAACGAGACGAAGGACGACATCACTCTCTGATTTAATGAGAGAAAACGGTTTTTAAGTGGTAGAGGAAAGTCATCGATACACAAGCGATTGCTAATTCTTACGACTCATTGTTCTTCGTTGGTATGCAAAAACGAATGGGGGAAATGAATCACTATCGTTTGGTAAACACAACCCCGATTCTTTTGTCCGTATTTAGATTATTGAAATGAAGACATTCCGAGGACTTATTAGTAGATGTTACGTGTTTCATTATTTTTACCTACACTTGCAACCAACCATGAAATTAGCGAACAAATTTGAGCATTGTTATATATTACATTGAGCAAAGTTTGTTAAATAATACGAAGTATAATGTGTTAGCACAAATGAATTTTTTTGGTGATTCAGCACGTTATTTTGGTTTTTCATTTGATTTCTGCACAAAAGGTTCATTACCCTCATTGACCGTTTATGGTTTACCAGTTAAGCTACTGGGTCATTCCGTGGTGACTAACGTAACATTTTCAGCTAATTTTCGAACTCGTTTTGCTCGAAACCTAAAGTATAAAGAACAATTTATGGTTGAATTTGTAGATTTAAGATGTAGCTGGTGGCATACGCGTCATTTATGCCACGAATTTTAAGCAAAATAACTGCTGATAGGTATTTTATTTTAGAAAAAACAACTCCGTGTGACTGGCGCAACATTTTTGTTGCAAAGATATTGGAGCCATTTGTTTACCCTCAAAATGTTTCACTCCGACTATTGTACATGAAACGAAGACATATGAGGCAATTTGTTTCAGCGTTGGATACACAATCTGCAGTATTTAAGCATTTATAAGATCTGTTTTCCATTTTTCGTAGAAAAAATTAAATTTGGTGTTTTCGTTGCTCAAGAAAGGTACTTCAATGTCAAAATTTTAACTCCTTCTCAGATCCAGGGTGGACTAGAGTCAATGTCAACCTAGTACGAAGCTAGGAGCCCGGATGGGGGGTTAGGATCCCGGAGACCAAACTGTCAAGGGGTCCACCGTATCTCTCAGCAGTCTTGCGCAAACAAAATTAGAATGATGCATGGATCAATTTTGTGAAAAATTATACAGTAGAATATCGAAAACCCGAGGGTATTGAGATTCACGGGGTTCCCTCGGAAACTGAAAACTAGGATTGTGATGAAATATCTTTTAGTGGTAGAAACTTTTTGGGAGACTTTATTGAGTAAATCAAAGTTAATTTTAAGTCGTTTTCATACAGCAAAATCTCTCAAAGCTGCCAGCCCTATTTAGCACTGGGTATATTAGGTATCTTTTGATAACGCCCAGTTTCCCACGGCACAAAATTTTTGGCCCTATGCGCACAATGTTAAATCAACCCTTCAGAGCGGCTACTCAAACCTCCTCCGAGCGACAGGGTAATTGCCTGCCTGAGCTTAAAAATAGACCAGTGACTACTTTTCCGTTTCTTGTTTTTTGTTTTTACCTTTAGCTTTTTTTGATAAGAGGATAGCCAAGTATTTTCTATGATTAGTTTTTTAGCGGCTGAGGGGGTGGAGGGGAGCAGCTAAAGAGTATTGTGATGATCTCAGTGATGACTGGGAAGAAAGTTTGCCACAAAATTATTCCGCAGAAAGTAAACAATCCCATTTTCGGTAAAAAATTTAAATTTTGACTTTTTAAAAATGTTTTTAGTCACGTTCGTATTTCTTTTTTTGCGGATGAAATTCCTATTAATACTCGTGATGAACAAAGAAAATAAAAAGTTAAGACAATGTCGATTCATTAGTAGTGCAGTTAGTGCTCAATAATCAAAATCCTAAAGAGTGGTCACCCCCTCTGAGCGGCCACATTTTTACGGAACGTAGGGTTGGCCGCTGAAAGAAGTTTTACTGTATCAAGTTATTATATACAAAGCATATTTTACTATATCTTTTGGTGTCAAATAATATTTCGTGACATTTGGGCAGTATTAATGACATCGAGATCTCGATACTTTTTCATAAATTTATTGTATGTGCTAAAGGAAATTTTATAATAATAAAAGATTCTGATTTTCAAATTGAAAAGCAAATCATATTATAGCTCTTTTTGGTATACCTAAAAATATCTATAAAGCGCTTCGAATGAAGCGGAACCTCGGACTTTTGAGGCTCTGATTTTCGAGACTCTACTGCACTTCCATTAAAAGCGAATAACTGCTTTGAATTATCTGAGACTGTGCTCGTAATCCATAGAAAAATACACATCCAACTATAAAGTTTCAAAGAGAACATATGGGCTTATTCCAAGAACGAAGTTGCATTCTTTGGATGGCATAACCGAGCTGGTGGTGTTTTACGTGTATTTATGCTTTGGCACTGGCTTACGGGGAAAATTTTTCCTTCAATTTTAAAGTTGAACCGTACCATTTCTGCGTTCTCTCGCTGATGAGTTATTTTCAGATTAGCATCCAGTTTGGCACTGTTAAGGGCTATTCACATATTGTCCGCGCGTCACGTGTGTCACGATTTTTCTCCCCAGCAGAAACCAATTTTCGGCCAGCGTTGCCATGACAGCATGCCGGAACCCGTAAACGTACATAGAAATTAGATATTTGACGTACGTACGGCCAAAGCAGCCAATCAGAGCCGAGTACAAGGGCCATCTTGAATAAAGAGGGACAGGACGAATACAGTCACGTGCTTGATGTGCGTCCGCACTGTATGAATGCTTCTCCTTTTATGGAACACGTCCGTCCGTACGCTTTACGTAGAAAACGTGTCGACGATATGGGAATAGCCCTCTGGCTTTCATAAGCTCCTCTGTTTCCATTCCTAAGCTAAGATATCCTAAGCTCCATTCTCCGTCTGCTCGGTTACTGTCTAATACCGAATGTTGAGTTCTAATGGGGACGAAACTGCAATCTCTGGATGACATAACCGAGCTGGCGATGTATTGCATGCATTGCTGCCCTGGTTTAGAAGTGGTATCTTACTGCTTAGGATTAGTGCTTTTCTCAGGAGACATTTTTTTTTAAACATCGCTACTAAGGTGACTATAATGAACACACAAACGATGGATACTGGGTTTCGTGACTTTTATTTACGAAAGAGATGACACTTGCAAATCTAGACATTTCTGAATCCTTTGTCTTCATTTTTTGTTGTAGAAATACGTTACATATTTGAGAGGTAATGCTATCTCTTTTTTATTTTAAATAAGAAAAAAGCGTGAAGTAATATTTTATGCAAATTTTTACTTATTTTTTCTTCTGACCTCAAAGCAAAATATCTGCAGGGAATTAAATTGTTTTTATCACAGAATCAACTGGAAAGTTATACTACTTACCTACGAGAAAAAATCGCGTTATGGCTATTGATGTAACTTAATGTGCTATTGATGTAACTGAAGCAAATTTAATTTTTTAATCAGTTTGCATGACAAGCTTTTCAGCTTATTGAAAAGATAAGAAAGAAAAGGAAAAAGCTTTGCTGCGTTTTTTTCTCTTTATTTTATAACATAAATTCCAAATGAATTCTTGCATTCGCTAACACAAGTACTTCAAGTTTGACATTAACTTAGGAGAAAATTTGAACTAGAGTTGGAATATTGCTTTTAATTTAAATTGAAAAAAAAAAAAACATTAATGGAGATCTTATTCTGAAAAAAAGGAGAAAAGAAAATTTTACATCTTTCACTTCAAGAAAAATAGTAAAAAAAGAAAAAAAGAATAGTAAAACTAAAGCATTTGGATTTTCCTGAAAGATTTTTTTCGGACATTTTTTAAGCAAAACAACCGGCTGTTGTCCAGGAAAACAACTCTAGATATAATACAATGAAAAATACTGTGTAAAAATTGATTTTTAGTACATCAATTTTTCACCATAGGAAATAGGCGAGAATAGCATTTTACAAATGTGCTTGTGTTACAAACAACAATGAGATTTATTTTGTGTTGATGTCACAACCTCTCCTGATGTATTAGAGCTTAAATAGTTATTATATTTCAAGTCATATTTTTAAGATTATTGTTTCTATAGTTTATATCTTACAAATTGTTGCATATTGATGTTAGTAGTAACTGTCACCTGGTAAAAGCATTTTGTACGCGTTTTGTATTTATTTTTTGAGGTACACTATACTAATTGGGAAAAAAATACGTTAAAGCTACATGAGTTCCCATTTTCTTAAACTGAATAAAAGAAAGATTATTTTAATTATTGTCAAGGATCTTCCATCTGTTAAGCAATCTTGTTCTGCACGAAAAGTTTTTTCAAACATACTTCAAACGTCAAGGAAAAAATTCGAAAGTCAAATTCTTGTGATTATCCCAAAACTCTTTTTAAAGCATTAGCATCAATACATCTTTTAAGATTCTTATCAGAGATACGAAAAAGAAATGTTATTGCTAAGTTATGTAAAAAAGAGAATGTTTACTTTATTCCCCTCATCTTTCTAAACAGCTGAACAACTTTTATTTTTGCAAAAACTACATATTAGTGCAATTCTTTGAGGCAATTTCAGTACTGTAAACTATCTGAAAATTATGTTTTTGTTTTCTATTTGTAAGCAGTTGATATAAATATTAAGTTCATTTCATTTAGTTTGTTTTTTTATTTATTACTGTGTTATAAATAAAAAAAAGTAGTTATAATCTGTGTGGCCCGGCTCTACCTTTCTTTTAATTTTTAATACTGATTATTAATTTTTTTTGTGTTTTAATTCTCAATAAAAACACAAAAACTGAAACGAAATTGAGAGACATTTTTTTCAAACATCCTTCTAATTGTAAAACCCCTCATTGCAAATAATTCCTTTTTCTACACACAAGCTCGTAAATATTAAGAATATATTTGCTAAACAAGTGCACACACACTAGCATTATTAAAGCATCTTAGAATGCATTAAACAAACATAAAAGCAAATGGAACATTTATAATCAGGATGCGAAAGGTCCCGAAAATTGTGTCGATTCATAAATAAACCATAGAACTAAAGAGATGGTTCAGTGCTCTAGAGCATATCAAACGAAGTTTGCGTGATCTTCGTTTCAGAGCTCTTCTGGAATATGTTCCAATATTTACACACGAAATGTTGATAGAATGGTCAAAAAGCAGATACTTTTTTCAGAGTAATATTTATTTGTTCAATACAATGTATGGAAACGAAGGGATTAAGGGGAAAAAAAAAGCTAGGATTCGTTACTGACAAATTCAAATCAAGTTTTTCGCAATCAACATTGACAAAAGAAAAAAAAAAAAAAAACAGCTCTACTAGGTTCTAACACGTGTCTGATTGCAGAAAATGTAACTTGAATTTTTCAGAGAGGAATTCAAGATTTAGCTTTTTTCTTTCTTTCTTTTGTTTGATATTTTCTTTCAATCCCTTTTATTCACACGATCTTCCCTCGTAATGTTTTATCTATTCTACGTATTCATGCTTCGAATTTAATATTAAAAAAAATACTTGATACAAGACAACTTTGCGATTTTCTTGAATACCAATATTTTATTTTATGCCTATGGGCAATTGTACTTTTCTTCTTTTTAAGTAGATAATTTTAGCTGTTGATTTTACATTTTGTACAACCTACATCACTCGCAGTCCATTAGAACGTTTTACAAATAAAATTTCTTTTGCTATTCTAGTGTAAGTACTCTTATTGTTCTATGAATTTCAGATTGTAATCATGCAGGATTTAATCATATACACATCCTTTTTCAACGTTGTCTCTCTACCATAGCTCGTTTCATTTTAACTTTAATTTTGAACCCTATTCTTTCACTTTCTTTCACATAAAAAAGTTTCTTATTTTGTTCTTTTTAGCAATTTGTTCCTTCCATTAGAGACCTTTTAATAATGACGAGGATTAATTTGCATAAGAATTCACAGGAGCACAGTTCCTGCACTTTTTTGGGCAGAGATTTTTTACAAATTAGGTGGTTAGTAGTTGAGTTCAGCAATATTAGATTCCGAAGTCCACCACTACATCAATTCTACACTTTAGAAAATAAGTGTTGTTTTTACAGTATAATACAGTTAAACTTTATAATAATACATTGTAAAAATTGCTAATTTTACAGTAATAAACTGTCAAATTGCTCACTTTACAGTAATGAACTGTAAAATTGCTAATTTCAAGTTTATTACCGTGAATTTTACAGTATTAAACTGGAACCTCTGCTGCCAGTATTATAGTGTTGTTTTTAAAGTATAATACAGATAAATTTTACGGCAATAAACTAAAGTTTCTAACTTTACAGTAAGCAACTGTAAAATGGCTAGTTTTACAGTTTATTTCTGTCCATTGTTCAGTTTTAAGTTGGATCCTCGGCTGCAAGTATTATACTGTAAAAACAACAGTTCATTTTTTGCGGTGTAAGGCTAATGACTAGTCATTATCTCCACTAATGTATCTTTTTTTTCATTACACAAATTCTCACACATGTTTTAACGTAATTTTGCACACAACTGACAGCTTATCTCTATCACATGAATACTCAATACTTTTTTTTAGAAAAGCAGGGCCAGAACAACTTTCTGGTACTAATTTTTCTATAGTGTAATCTTTTTCAAAGTGTTCTCGAATTACCTTAATTTATGACCTCATTTCAGTTTCAACATCAACCATTGATTATCATTTAATTCCATTTTTCCAACAAATGTTTTAATTAATTAAAAATTTTCTTTACATAAGACCTGCTCAGAAGGAAGTCACAGTACCTCTATAAGAAGACATTGTTTTATCTGATGGTTAATTGTACATGCAAATATATTGGTTTCAAAATGGGCTCATTCTAAGTTAGTAGAGAGCATTCAGCGAGACTTACGAGGATTTAAGAAGTAACGATTGGCTTTTTCCGGAATGTCCTTCAGAGCCTTATAGCAAATATTTTTTTGTTTGTCGAATATCTTAATATATGATCAGAACGATGTTCTTTCATGTTGGTGTTCAAGCAGAAGGAGTAGAATGATACACTGCAAAAAATGAACTGTTTGTTTTACAGTATAATACTTGCTGCCGAGGTTCCAATTTTAAACTGTAAAATGCACAGTAATAAACTGTAAAACTAGCAATTTTTCAGTTTATTACCGTAAAATTTAGCTGTATTATACTGTAAAAACAAAAGTATAATACTGGTAGCAGAGATTCCAGTTTAAAACTGTAAAATACACGGTAATAAACTGCAAAATTAGCAATTTTTCTGTTTATTACTGTAAAATTAGCAATTTTAGTTTAATACTGTACAATTGTAAAATTTACAGTTTATTACCATAAAATTAGCTGTATTATACTCCAAAAATAACATTCATTTTTTACAGTGTAGGAATGATAGCGGGAATGACAGAATGATAAGAAGAGAGATGTCAGAGCCGTAGAGGATTCTAGTTGACACCATTGAATATTGGTTAAGAGACTGGCGATCAGCTTCGCGCACTTTTCCTACCTGCACAGATCTATCAAGAAGTCCTTTTTGTAATATTTAATGTCTTCGCCATTCATGAAATATGCTAGGCGCTATTAGTTTATGACTTCAGTGTCACATTTTCATCTGTGGTGGTTGTTGGCCGCCTTTCGTAGCGAGATTCATCACTGATATTTTAATGGACTTTAAAAATATCTTGTACCTTTCAAGAGAATTTGCAACGGAACGAAAGACTTGCCCTTTCGTTAAAAATAAACATTACCAAAGGATCATTTTATCACCAGGAAAAACCTGCACGTCGACATGCCAGTTTTCTTTGTCTCAATCAAGCACAACTTTCACGAGAGATAGGAACAAGAGGTTCATAAAAATGCTGTTCCTTACTTTCTAGATAGGCGAAAATCCCGCTGAAAGTGATAGGTTGATTCAAGTAGAGTATTTCTAAACCTTTGATATAGAACAAAATAATAGGAACCCCCTGAATTTTTCGCCGAAACTAACGGTTTTGAAATAGCTACTTTGCCATGAATGTGAGCATCATGCAAATCCAGTCGAAAAGTTTTCAACAATACGGAGAGCTAAAGGAAGGTATTCATCTCGGATGCTATCTTCTGCACTGTAGTCTTGCGCTTTCAGGAGACAATCCTCTTCAACACTCATTTACCATGATCCTCCAACTTCGGCTTTCATCCACTGCTGTGCTTCTCAGAGGAAACATTAACCAAATTTGTACAGGCTGTCATAACCCTTGACACGGTGGTCCGTGAAACATCCGCAGGACTGGTTGTTCACTGTTCAGGGCACTTGCACTCCAACAAGGCGAGCACCGTCTTTTCACGTCGGAGAGGTCAAAAATAATCACTCTTTGCTAAATACAGAATTTTCCTGTGCAACGCTCACACTGCCAAATACTTCATTGATACTTTCATTTCCACCGCCTCTAGGCGGCAAACTGTTCCAACTCGTGACGCGTTAATATTATTTTGCCACATACCTGTATTTTAACCACCAGATTACCAGATGGTTATTTAATAGACTCACTGACATTAGTAGCCTAAGAGACCATCTCTAATCGCAACCCTTTTGAATTGCCAGTCAGATGGAAAATAAAATTAAAGTTCCCAAAAAGGAATGTTAATGAGTGAAGCCCGGGATACAGAACAAGATCCCGGGCTTCACTCTTCCCGGAACAAGATATCTATGTGAGCTCAACTTCTGTATTTCTCTTGCAAAGTTTAAACAGTTTACTCGTAAATATACCTTCTGTAGGATTGATGGCTTCCATATTTTTTGTTTCGTTGGAAATTGACCCCTGCACTGGGGTCATTTTTTAGCTTTTCTGTTTCGTTATTTCAGTAGCTTTTAGCTTTTCAACCTTTTCCACAACTTTTCATTATTAGCTTTTATTTTTCTCCTTTCTTTTTTATGATGAAACAATTAGTACGACCAAGGCTACACTAGATAGCGTTTTATACAGGCTTCTTCATTACTCAAAACATCAATGGTAAAGATTTGCCCGCTAGAGAGCGCTGAACAACGACCTCCCAAATGTTTGTTTACATTTATTAGCATGTTGTTTCCGCTGTAAAAAGTGACGTTTATCCTATCTTTTAGGGTTAAAAAATATTGATGTAGTTAACTGAAGTGGAGTACAGAGTGAATTGATGCCGAAGGACCTCTTAGTACTGCTTTTTAGGGGAAATAAATTCCCTTTTCAGGTAAAGTTGGTCGCAACTCATGATTCAGTCATACGAACGACATTCATTCATTGTTTACTTTCTTCGAATTAGCAACATATAGCAATGGCATTCAATTTTGACATCTCTGCATTAATAAAATATACGCTTTTCTTCGCAGCCGATAAATAAAAATGTAGCAATGAAATAATATTGTTCTATTTACTATTTTGTTTCATTACTGTTGCTCACACGATCTTAATTGCTACGCAAAAGCTCAGATGTTCATTTTGATAGCGTTGACCCATCAGAGCGATAAATGGCGAATCTATTCGTAGAGACATTTCATTTTGATGCCCCAGAATGAAATGTACACTAATGAAGCGATGGTGTTCAACGGAAAGACGATTGACAACAAAACATATTAATTTCTTTAGTAAAAACGAAATGAGCATATATAATCGTTTGGTACTAAAGAGCAATACAAGTACGAAAAAAATAAACAAAACTACAATATTACGACGACCAACTGTAAAATTTTGTTTTCATTTACACAACATTAAAAGGTAATGTTCTTTTTATGTTAAATTTCACACATTGATAATATTTCGATAATTGGGAATCTGCTGTGGTTGCCAAATTTTTGGCGATAATTACTTTATTTTGTTGCTCTTTAGTTTATGTTTGCGAAGGAAGTATATTTCCCTCGCTCATAAATTGGACACAAAGATTTAACGCCAATAGTGAAAGATAACCAGACTTCCAATCACCGAAATCTTCCCTTTTTTGTTTCTAATTTCACACATAAGTTTAATACTTGAAAGTAAAATAATGGGCCAACTGAAAAAAAGCTGCGAAATAATGTGAGAATTCTTATTAAAAAACTCGCCAAATCAACTTCAAAAGCTCCATTAGCATGTAACATAACAAGTTTAATAAATATATCGAGCCATTATTATCATTGAAATTTAAATTAAAATGCAAAATAAGAGAAAAGAAGACGATGCAAGCTTAAAATTTTAATCTTCGCTTAGGTGGTAAGAAAATACATCGCCAAGTTAAAAAACGTACCTATAACTGAAACGTACATACTACCAAAGATCTCGGTTATTGAAATATTCTCAAAAGCTTTACGGAGAACTTCCATTAAAATGTAAAAAAATCGCCAAATAAATTAATTTGACCATCTAAACTCATCAAAAGTTTTGATGGAACTATCGTTCCAAAATCGCCATTTATCGCTCTGCGGTGCCAGTGTCGTTTCATAGTTAATTAATAATTAGAATCAATTAAAATGAAAAATAATTCACTAACTAATTAAAATAAGCCGTTAAAATGCAGAATAAACCAACAAATCGAACGAGCTATTAAATAACGTTAAAATACACTAAAATAGAATTGAATGCCAAATTGTAAAATGGTCGCCAACAAATTAACTTTTAATTTTGTCTTTTATTATTTGATTTGTAGAAATGTTAGTTACCATAAAATTCGATAGATGTCGCTGGAAAAGGACGTCCGTTTTTATCCCAAGGATTTTGATGAAATGAAGAAGCCTGTATAAAACGCTATCTAGTGTAGCCTTGGTACGACAAAGTCTCTGTCGTCAAAGTAAGCTGGATAAAATCACAAATCTCAATGTTTTCGCTGTGCTTTGTTGTCGTCGTAGTCACGGTGCTGAAATCACTTAACCAAGCCTTGATCAATATGAGGAAAATCGTGTTCCGCGACGATTACTGTCAGCATGGCGATAAATTTTTGTTCATGCAGAAAAAAAGAAAGAAATAATCTCTGTACATTGAGGAAACATATTTTATGTGTATGTTTGTTATCCTTTCTCTCTACGGTGCTCAAATTATTTCAAAGCACCTACTTTTCTGAAATTTAGCATTCAATTTTTCAGAATTTAAGAATTTCCAACAATCTCCTTTGTTTTTTAATTCGTTTTTGCTTTTTCTTTTTATATTCAATCAGGAAAAATTTCCACGCTAATTTTCAACAAGGGGAGGAGGGGGGATACTCAACTCATCCTATGTGTCAATCAAAAGCTATTTTGCTACACAGAATGGAATTTCTTCGTTGTCCTTAATTTAGTTAGGAAGGGATCTTCGTAGCAAAAACCTTAACCCAGATCACGTAAACATTGAGCTGTAGTGAATACCCTTGGAACTCAGGCGCGCGCATTTTAAATTTATAAAAGATGAATTAATTTTTTGAGAAGGGGAAATTTTAGATTGTTGCTTTGAGTTTTGAGGAACTTTTTCTTACTTTAAAAATGATTCTAATAATTTTTCAAGGAATAATTGCCTCTCTTTTACTGCGGATTTTTATAGGGATTGTTTATTAGACATTAGGGATTGTTTATTAGATTATTTGATGGGGAAGTTTATTGATTGCACGGGCAAAGTTCTGGTAATGCTGATATCATGTAAGATTTTTAGTGAAAGTTAAGTTGAATATTTACGAATAAGTCGAGAAACTTGAAACTAGTTTTCCTTCCGAAAGCCGATTTCTTTTTTTTTTTTTTTTTTTGCAACAATAGTTGATCTTGTTTCTTTAAATTTTATTATTTATACCGTTACATAAAAGTTAAGAAATTATGAAGTTGAAAGTCCTTTCAGTACTGCTCTTTAAAGAGATTTAATGAAAATAGTTTGAAGTGTCAAAAAGGATGAAAAAGAACAATAATTTCATGCAACTATTTTGAGGTTATAGGATCTCCGTGTTCAGTGCAAAAAAGGTGAGGCTGTATACTTCAAAATAAATAAATAAATAAATAAACTAAAAAACAACCCTTGTATTGGATATTTTTTTAATCCAAAAGCTTGTATCTTTCAGAAATGAAAAACAAAATCTCTTTTTATTCTAGACAATTTTAATCGAGTTACTGAAATATGATTATTTTTGACACTGTTGCATTCTTCACTGAGGCATACTTAGTTCTTATGCGAAAAAGGAGATTTCCATAGTAAATTAATTGGCAAATAAAAATAAATCAGAATAACATTATTGTTTTGTCTGAAGCACACAGATGGCAGCACTAAGAAAATTGTGACTTTCCTTTAGTTTTGAAATGTTACGGTTATCCACTAGGGTGGAGCGAAAAAAACAAAGTTTTTATTTTCGAATCGTAATAGTGCGGAAAAGTTGCGATTGGTGAAGAGTTACAAAACAAAACAAAAATTTTTGAAATCGGATAATATCTTCCGTTTCCGCAACGAGCCTGAAATTTTGAAAAAATGAAAATTTTCATGTGTTTTTAGCGATTTTTTAAAATTTTTGTTTTAATGTTTTATTTTAATGCTCTTGGACGGAAAAGTTACGTTTGGTGAAGCTTTCTGAAATTTTGAAAAATATATTGAAATCGAATAATACCTTCTAATCCAGGAACAAGCCAGAAAAACCAAAAAATTATAAAACTTCAGCTTTTTTGGGGTGATGAAAAAAAATTTAAAAAAAATGTTCTCAGTTTTTTTTTCTTTTTTACCCGGTATCATTGCGTAAAGCCTTTTAAAAAGCACTATATTACTCTTAAACATTAATTTTTTTCTTGATTTTTCAGGTATCTTCTAAACATGCAAAACTACCATTTTTTACAACAATGAAACATTTTCAAATATACGAAAGTTATGAAATATTTTCCAAAATTTCTGCAATCCAGTACAAAAATCCACTAAATAAAACACCCACTCCTAAAATAAACGCTAATTTTAATCACTAAACTATAAAAAATTTTGATACCTAACTAATTATATACAGTTTCTTAATCCCCTTTTGTAGTCTGCGCCTTCTATAATTATGTTACCTAACTTAACTGACTACCCACAGAATCCTTTAACATTAATTTAATTAGAAACTTATTTTAAAATTAAAACTTCTTTAAAATTAAACCTAGTTAGGTTAGGTAGTGTATAGAATGAGACTGCAAAATGCAATTAAAAATTCAGAAACTAACATATAATGAGGTAGGTATTAAAATAGTTTATCTTTTAGGAATAAAAAATATTGTTCATCTTATGAGTGAGTGTTTTGTTCAATGGATTTTTGTACTGAAAAAGTTAAACAAATTCAATAATTAGGTATGGGTAAAAAATTTTATGTAAATGTTATCTATTATTTTTTGCTTTTTAGTTGCTTTTAGTTTGCTTTAAGGTTATCTTGGTGCCTACAGCAACACAGTCCCAGGCAAAGTGGGGCAAGGTGTAACAAAAATTAAGGATTGGAAAGCATTTGTCAAGGAGAGGGCACTACTGCCCCACACACCCCTATTTGCCTTATGCAAAAAATGTTAAAACATGTTATCATGACAATTGAACATTTGAAACACGATTGCAGAGAAACTTGTGCTTAAAAGGTTACTATAAGCATCTCGGTGATGATTTTTGAACACATTTCATATGAAAGCCATAAATATAAGGAATGTATTAGTGTAGAAGACAAAACAAATTTTAGATTTTGTTGATTTCTAATTTTTCATACACAAAATTATTTTAAAATAAATAATTAAATTTAAGTTTAAAAAACTAAAAAATACGCTTTTAGAGTTAATCAAACTATAAAGCTTTAAACCATTTCAAATTATAAGTTTACATGCACCTTATAATACATCAACATGTAATATAGTTTAGCCTTTAGTACTAATAATAGCATTCAATAACATCAACATGTAATAATATAGTTTAGCCCTTTAGTATTAACAATAGTATTAAATATATCACTTTTATATTTTTAAAGAACGTGAATTTTATCTTTTATTCAGAGTTACAGACATACTGACAAACCCACATGTGAAACTAGTAAAAGCGTATTAAAAACAAAACCGCCGTTAAAAAACAACTGGGAGCTAAACAGAAAAAAATAATATATAATATTTACATACAACTTCATACCCATACCTAATTATTAAATTTGTTTAACTTTTTCAGTACAAAAATCCATTGAACAAAACACTCACTCATAAGATGGGCAATATTTTTTATCCCTAAACGATAAACTATTTTAATACCTACCTCATTATATGTTAGTTTCTGAATATTTAATTGCATTTTGCAGTCTCATTCTATACACTACCTAACCTAACTAGGTTTAATTTTAAAGAAGTTTTAATTTTAAAATAAGTTTCTAATTAAATTAATGTTAAAGGATTCTGTGGGTAGTCAGTTAAGTTAGGTAACATAATTATAGAAGGCACAGACTACAAAAGGGGATTATGAAACTGTATATAATTAGTTAGGTATTAAAATTGTTTATAGTTTAGTGATTAAAATTAGCCTTTTTTTGGAGTGGGTGCTTTATTTAGTGGATTTTTATACTAGATTGTAGAAATTTTGGAAAATATTTTATAACTTTCGATTATTTGAAAATGTTTCATTGTTGTAAAAAATGGTAGTTTTGCATGTTTAGAAGATACCTGAAAAATCAAGAAAAAAAAAAAAATGTTTAAGAGTAATATAGTGCTTTTTAAAAGGCTTTACGCAATGATACCGGGTAAAAAAGAACAAAAACCTGAGAACATTTTTTTTTTTAAATTTTTTTTCATCACCCCAAAAAAAGCTGAAGTTTTATAATTTTTTGGTTTTTCTGGCTTGTTCCTGGATTAGAAGGTATTATTCGATTTCAATATATTTTTCAAAATTTCAGAAGGCTTTAACAAACGTAACTTTTCTGTCCAAGAGCATTAAAATAAAACATTAAAACAAAAATTTTAAAAAATCGCTAAAAACACATGAAAATTTTCATTTTTTCAAAATTTCAGGCTCGTTGCGGGAACGGAAGATATTATTCGATTTCAAAAATTTTTGTTTTGTTTTGTAACTCTTCACCAATCGCAACTTTTCCGCACTATTACGATTCGAAAATAAAAACTTTGTTTTTTTCGCTCCACCCTATTATCCACGCAGAGCAATGTTTTGAAAGCTAATAGCTAAATGAAAAATTTATTATTTCTGTTGCACAATCATTTTTAGTTATAAAAGGATTTTAAACAAGCTATTTTAGAGTTATCATTGATTAATTCATCAACATCGAGATAAATGAAAGTAATTCCTTGTGCTTTGAATGTTGTCCAAGTTGTAGAAAGTGATCATTTAAATTTATAAATACAAATTGTTCAAACTTTTGAAAAACAAAATTTTTCAGCACGCTTTGTTTTGGCAGTAGTTATTATTAAATGCCTACGGTTATAACCATCAAAATGATAACCTTTCTCTCTAATTTTAGAGTCACTTTTTTTTTTTTGTTTTCAATAACTTTTGCGCATCTTTATCATTTGGTAGCCAATAATAACAAATTCATTGAATTCGTAGAAATCTTTTAGCAATAATTTAGTCCTCGCTCTTGATGAAACTACTGAAGAATAAATGCAATTCATAAATTATTTAAGAAATAAATTACTTAATATGTATGCTTAAGACTGCATGTATAATGAGTGAGTCACACCTCATGTTAGAATTTCCTATAGCACAAATTCGACATTAGTTTGGTTTAATTAATTACAAAAAAAAAAAAACATTAAGTGAGGCCATAAAGTTATTTACAGTCTTTACTTGGAGAGTACCCGTATTAAATAAAGTTAAGCACATTCTGAAGCATAAATGATTACTTTTTACATCTTAACTTTCTTGACCGTGATTAAACCACTTGAAAAAAATACAGTAAACTTCCGATGATCTGTAGAGTAGAGTAGCATGGTAACTGGAGATAATTGAACAAAAATTAGCTGAAAACAAGTCGATAACACGACACCTACATTTAAATTATAGATAAAAATAACAACATTGAATGTAAAAAATTTCTTGAAAAGCTAAGAACGATCAATAACGCACTTACATTTCTATTTGCATTCACTGTTGCTATTCTCACCGCAAAAAAAAAAAAAAAAAAAAAAAGTGTGAAATCTCCGTTAAAAATCCGGTTAATAATCCGTTAAAAATCCGTTAATATTTTATTTGGAGTTTACTGAATTAAAACTCTCACAGCTCTGGAATTGTGCTAAGAACAAATTTTATTCTTGAGATCCTTTCATAAAGAGTGTTGATTGAAGATGAAATGATTAAAAACCAATCTGAAACCGGGTAAGAAAAGACAGACCCGTTTTAAATTCAGAGGAACTGAAAACACAATTAAGTTGTTACACATTTACGTGACAGATTCCAGGATTTCAGAGTTTTGTTTTCTTTCAGATATTTCGTGATCATCACTGATTTTTTCCGCATCAACGAAAATAATAATTATTACTCTCTTGACGAGTCATTTTCAGTAGCTAAAATTTTGCTTTTATTTTTAGTTTATCGCTCTTATAGCTTCAGGCTTTCCCGCCCATTTGAGTATCTGGGCACTGAAGTTAACTTTTACTGTCAATGAACGTTTTTGAGAAATATAACTAATAGCTTTGTTTATCTTTCTTGGGGACCACAAATGAGGGTTCATGCTTTAAAATATTCCATTGAAATTTGCAGAGGGACTGTTTTTTGAGTCAAGAGGTATGAAAGATTATTATGCATAAATTGGCACTTTTCTGCAGGGCTACGGAGTCGAAGGAAAAATGGCCGACTCCAACTCCGGGATTTTAAAACTTCTGACTCCGACTCCGACCCCCGACTCCTGCTTTTTTTGATTATTTATTTTCCTTTTACCCAAATGTGAAGAGGGAAAAACCCTAAACAAAGGTTGAAATATTAAGTTCATTTTTTAAAGTTTCATTTTTATTCATGGTCGTAGCCAGGACTCACTTTAGGGGGGTAGCAAGCTGGGGTATCCCAGTTGGAGGTCATGGGAGGTCATTGTGACCTCTCAAAAAGTTCAATTTTCTCAAGAATTCTCGCAGGTAATTTCACCACATTTACCTCAATTCTCGGAGGTCACTGTGACCTCCCAAAAAGTCCATTTTCTCCAGAGCAAAAGACAAGTGCCACTCTTGGCATTTGACTCCGTACAAAACTAATCCTTTTCTTGTTAAATGGCCAGACTTTATTTTAACACATTGAATTTTTGCTGCAAATATTTTTTATTCACTTGCATAAGCCCAACCATAGCAATTCGTTTCACAAAGCAGACCCCGCCATTTGGAAGCCCTTCTTAATGATCCTAGATGCTTAGGATTTGGATATTGGGCGCTGAAAATTTGTATCTGTTAGTTTCAAAGATATGTTTTCACTTCCATAAAATTTCATCCACATCGGAGGTGGTCGGAGGCGGAGTCGACATGTTTTTCAGCGACTCCGACTCTTCGACTCCGACTCTGCTTTTCTGATATACATAATATCTTAACAGAAAAGTGTTGATACATTACGTACATATGTGGCGTATAAAAGGTTCGATGATAATTTATTTATGTATTCATTATTTTTTTCGCATTCAGACTCGAAGTTATAAAATTAAAAAAAAAACTTTTTGTAAGTAAAATAATTTCGGAGAGAAAGTTTGTTTATAAAGCATTGCATTATCCATCAAGCAATTTATCCATTATGATAGATACGCATCCAGTAAACGCAACCATTAACATATTTTCTCGTCAAAACATAACAATCTGATTATCCAAAACAGGAGACATTACCATCATTTAAGGCATTCCAAAGCTGTAAAAACAGAAACGAAAAGTTGATCGTAAAACGGATAGAAGACAGATATAACATACAGACCTGCTACAGTATCCTGCAGCTAAAAGTTCTAAAAACAAGTAAAAGGAAGAGAAAATATGACGGTCTCATAAACGATATTTTTTGTGTGCGCCATCTTCAAAAGTAAACAATTCGCCAAGCGCCCCATGCACGACAATTCTTCGAACCTACCACATTATTCATTGACAGTCGATACTTGCTGTGAGTCTTAGAAACCCTCAATGAAATAAAAAAATCTGGTATGGGTCCCACACTACTTTCTTTTACGTGTCAATTTCTTTGTAGATGCCTTAGTGTTAAAATAGTGCTAGGAGTGAGCAAGATAGCAATTTGAACATTTGCACCCCTAGTTTGCCACGAAACAATGCAAAACAAATGTTTTACAATGATTCATTTTCTAAATATCGCCGATTTTAACATCATTCAGTGGATTTTTCGCGAAATATCGTCAATAGCGCCAAATTGAACCCAAATTCAAAAAATATTTTTTTTTCGCCAAATTTGTCGCCAAGTTGGCGTCAAACGGCGACCAAAAGCTTGGCGATATATCGCCAAGTGGTCATGCCAATTCATCTGCATTGAAATTAACACTGATGATTTACCCCAAAAAAGGGGTAAAACACCACCTTGGGAGCATTCGAATGCAACCACAAGGGGAGCAGTGGCGTAGCAAGAACAAAATTATGACTGGGCGAATAAATTTTGCGAGGCTCCGATCCCCCCTCCCCCCCCGTTTAGAGATTGATTCCAGTTAAAACTATTCAACTATTCTGTGTAAAAAACAATAATAATAAAAAACGAAAACTTTCTTGTACTTGTTGTCAATTACATGTTGTAAAAATTAAAATATTATACATTTTCAAAAATATTAGTGATAGAAACATACAATATGAAATATTTACATACATTTTGTGGTTGATTGAACTACTTTGAAATACTTGATATAGTTAATTTTTTGACACAATATTTTGATGAGCTATGAAATAAATTTATAACTTATGAAACTGCAAATAATACTTATTCATTCTGAATTTTATTGATATTACGCTCTAAAAGATCGACTGTGCAATTAGGGTGTATCACGAATTTTTTTTTTTTTTTTTGTTTGGAAATTCCAAATTTCAAGTTGATAAAATGTTGTCACTATATTCACATAGTTACCAAAAGAAAAAAATATTTGAAATTAAAAAATATTTGGTCTGCCGGGACGGGAGTACCTTGAAGTTTCAAGTTTTTTTAGTAAAAACGATCATATGTGTAATTCAAAAATAGTTAATTAAGTCCAAAAATGGACTACTTAAGGAGTAATCTATCAATAGAAAATGCATTGGAGCTAAAATTTAACTTTTAGGTTTCCAGAAAAAGTTATGAAAATCCTCAAATTTTTGCTAGTCAGTCATATTTTTAGAATATTAACCCATCCTGCAGAATAATTTTTATTATTGTATCAATAGTACAAACATTGCAGTACAGCGCTTTGAAATAGCGAGGTTGGTCCATTTTTCCACTAAAATAATTATTTTGCTTTACACATAATGTATACATTTTTTTATAAAGAATCATCGTTTTTACTAAAAAACTTGAAATTTCAAGGTAATCCCGGTAGACCTAAATATTTTTCAATTTCAAATATTTCTTTTAGTAACAATGAATATAGTGACAAATTTTTATCAACTTGAAATTTTGAATTTTCAAAAAAAAAAAAAATTCGTAATACACCCTATGGGTAAATATTCTAAAAATATGACTGACTAGCAAAAATGTGAGGTTTTTCATAACTATTTCCGGAAACCTAAAAGATAAATTTTAGCTCCAATGCATTTTTTATTGATAGATTACCCCTTAAGTAGTCCATTTTCGCACTTAAATAATTATTTTTGTGCGAAAATAGACTGCATAATTTATACGTTTTTGTAAAAAAAATCATCGTTTTTTCTAAAAACTTGAAACTTCAAGGTAATACAGGCAGACCTAAATAATTTTCAATTTCAAAATGATTTTTTCAACTTAAAATTTTGGATTTCCAAAAAAATGGGCGTTGGGGTAAAACACCTTGAGAATCAAACTTAGAATTTCTTGGTCCAATCCAAACAAATGAGCCATCAGACTTGTTATTTGGAAAGGACATAAAAAAGAGGAAGAAAATGTTCTTCCAACAGATGTTCAAATATAGATGTTTTGACTAGAAAGAAGTTCAAGAAGGAAGCCAAATACTATACTTTGCTTGTAGCTTTCAAATGCTAGCTCTAATCAGCTACTTTTGTGAACTAGGGATTTTAAGCAAAATATAATCAACACAGAGGCTCTATAATTGATTCTAAAGAGCCTCTACTTTCATCCAATGGTGGTAGTTCTGCTGAGACAATGTAGGTCTGCTTCCTGAATTTCAGTGCAAAGTTTTTGGTGGTATATCACTGCTTTACTTACAATGTGGAAAATCGAAAATAATATTTCTTTTATTGGAAAAGTTAGAAAATTGATTTATCACAGAGGAAGAAAATATGATTTTTAATAAAAAAAAAGAAAGAGCTTTGAAGGATTTAGTCCCAAAAAGCATGAAAATATCTTAAGTGAAGGAGTTTTGGCGGAGCGTACAAACCCTGACACTTCTCAAAATTTTTATTTTAATAACGCAACAAGCATGAGAAGGTAAAGATAAAATCTGGCACAGCGAGTGGACAAATATTTCCCAGAGGCCTTGCATTCAACATTATTGGCAATCCTAAGAGCACTTTTGACCAAAACACTCTTCCAGACTGTAATTCTGACTGTGGGTAACATAAACGAAGCATTCGTTTTGACGATTTTCGTCGTAATATTGGAAACATTCAGGTGTCAAAACATTAAAATTTCTGACGAGAGCCTGCATTTCTCCCTCCACTCTTCCCAAACATGTGGGAATTCTACTAAGATGAAATAAATGAAAATAACTATAAATGATCATCTGTCTATGCCTTTCGTGTTGATTTCGGAAAACTTCATGTTTAAAAGAGTAAGTGTCCAGCAAAATGAGGGAAGGGGGAGGGGGGTTTGCCCCCACCCCCTCTCGACTCAATGCTTTTGCTACTGGGTTTCCATCTATTTAACCTCACAATTTCAGCCATTGGCTAAATCAATTTTAATTATTTGGGGGCCCGTAAAAAGCAGGGGATTGCAGTAATCGGGCTTTGTAGACCACACCTCTCAGGCCTTTTTTTGAAATCAGGCCCTGAGTGTAAAAAAATGCTTTTTATAGCTACAGTTGATGGTAATTTCTAAAAACCGATGTATCCGCGTTTTCGATTATAGTCTGTTTTGGGAGTCCTATGCATCTATGGCATTGCCTTCAAAAAAAAAAAAAAAAAAAACTGAAGCATTGTTCCCCTGGCTAGGTTGGGGGGCTCCAGATGACCTTAAATTGAATGCAGATAAAGATTCAGACAAAACTGTGACAGTAAATAAGATAGCACGCCGAAAGTTCAGAAAAACTTGGATCGGACAGAAGTTCGAAGCTCTTCGTTTGTTTTAATTTTTGACGAGAAAAAATAGTGTTTTCAACTGTATGATTCGGGAATACCTTGTAAAAAATTTTCTCGGAACAAAGTTCAAATGGAGAAAAATTTGGGGCAAAGTAGAGATGCGAGACCCCGGGAAGCGCGAGGCCCCAGGGCGGTCGCCCGATTCGCCTACCCCTTGCTACGCCTCTGAAGGGGAGATGCACAACTAGACCCCCCCAGTGCCTAGATACCAAACTAGAAGCTTCTACGGCATATAGTTTTTGAGTTATGCGACACACATACATACGCACATACAATGCACATACATACGTACATAAAGACGTCACGAGAAAACCCATCGTAACTAACTCGGGGATGGTCGAAAATGATTTTTCGGCTGGTTATATGTTGGCAGGTACATAGGCACGTGCTCAGAGGTCGAAAAAACGACTTAACATTCATTCAGGGGTGAGCAAAGTCAAAATTTTGACCCAAATTTGAGGAAATTTTTTTTCGCGATCACAATACTTCCTTTACTACGTAAAAGGAAGTAAAAAGGATCGTGATTTTAAGATCCTGGCTTGAATAATCTATAATTGTTTTCTTTAAATATAAAAGTTCGTTAAAATTGTTCTTGTACTCAACAAGCGCTAAGTTAAAACTATACACTTTAAGTGTTTGGACTACTGAAGATTTTTAACGTAAAACTGAAACGAGAAAGAGGAAGAAAAGTTAACTGAGCATCTTAAAATTATTGGCAGCAAATATGTTCGCCTTCAATTTGCTTTCTACCGTAACTTCAATTTGTAATATGAATTAAAAATTGTGTCGCTTGATTTCAAATAATTTGAGAGAATATCTCTTAGAATATTTTCTTCCTCTTCGCGAGAAAGAAAAAAAAAATACTTCATTTCTCCAACGAGGTTTTGATTTTTATGAGCTTTAAATACTTTTTCTATAAATTATCTCAATTAAAATCAGTATAAATTGTCTGTAGTAAAATTATATGTTTGTAGTCAAATATGTTCTCATTTAATCAGTTTTCTGCTGTAACTCGAGCTTTTAATATAGGTGACAAATTGTTTCTCTTTCGCTGCTTTCAAATATTTTGAGCATTTAAAGGAATGCTCTCCTTTAGTAAATAAGGAGAAGTCTTTCTCTTCATTTCTCTAACGAAGCTTTAGTTTCTTCGAACTTCAAACTCAGTTGAAATGCAGACATTATGGGAAAATAAATTTTTACTTTAAAGTTCAAATAGTTGGATGAAATCGGCTTTTTTTTCAAAATTTCAAAATATGATGGGAGATAACGCATCAAATACAATACAAACAAGCGCATTTGTTATTTGTTGAAGTTGAGTTATCTTAGCTAAGGTTTTATTGCCATCATTTGTACAAGAGTCAAAGTTGGTAAAACTGTATATTATTCTTGAAGGCAGAAAGAGTAATAGGAAACAAGAAATGGAACTTGTGTGAAACTGCTACTAAAAAAACTGCTGCAAATGATACAAGTCTTTTGATAACAGGTCAAAACGTTTTTGAAGCAAAACATTATCTTGCTTTTTATCTCCGAGAAAACAATTTTTATGATGGTATGTAAGAAATAAGTTAACTCATGTCTCATTTTCATGGTCGAACATGTTTTGTATTTGTATCGAAACCAAAGAATTTTCTTTTCGGCAATCGTTATGTAAATTTCACTTCAAAATTTATAACAGTTTAACAACCTTTCGCGGCGGATTATTGATTCATTTTTATATAAATATATTTAGTGTTGTTTTTTTGTTACTCTCTTATTAATTTCACCGCTTGCCACATTGAGTTTTATTTGCTTAGTTAACCTTTTTTTTTTCCACTAATTCTCTTTAAGTTTGCTCTAAGTGTGACATTTAACCAACATAGTGCATGTACTATGATATTCAGTGCCACCCGAGAAGAGAATAGATTACAACCATTTAATTTTTATTTTGCGTTAATAATCATTACAATTGTAAACAGAAGAATTTTTAGTCATTTTTACACGTTTTTAAACATTAAACGTCTTGGCTAAGTTTTTAAAGTTATAATTTTAAAAGAAAATTGATTTCCAGGAAGACATTAACTTTAAAATGTACTATGTAAGAAAATTCCAAAACGTTTACAAATCATTTCTAGGCAAAATTCCGGGCTTTTACTCAAATCCAGCAATATTCTGTGAAAATCAAGTTTCTTTGCGAAAAGGTTTCCTGAATTGATACTGGAATGTGGACTTCTCCCAGTAGTAAAAATATTTTTAGCTACCAGTTGGAATATATCTTCACTGTTTTCATTAAGTGTTTCGTCTTCATCTCCATTCTGGATACTGTAGTTTTAAAAGAATTGCAAGCAGATATGTTGCTCGGCTATTTACTTGCTATTTTTGCTTTAGTTTTTGCTAAACTACTTTAGGAACTTTCCGTGTAAAATAGAAAGGAGACAGATTGTTGCATTTAACCTATTCAAGTTGTTTTTTTTTTGAAATTTCCTACATTATTGCAGCTAGATAACTAGCTTTTAGCTTGGAACCATACTGTTGTTTTCCATACATGTCATTTGCGAAAACAGGCAATTCGAACCCTAATATTTTCCAGGAACGTTTCTGAATCTTTTTTACAGTGTAATACATATACAATACATGCTCCAACTTTCATGATGATAAATGATAATAATGATACTGAATTTTTCGACAAGTTTCTGAATTGTCTTGGATTCAACATAAGCAATAATCCAAGACCCAATAAAATGCTTACTTCTTACACTGTAAGAAAACTCCGAAAAGTTTCAGGAAAATAATGGGCAGCTGATGTGCCTAATTTCTATCAGTAGCATATCTGCGAAAAATTTGAACAATTTCCCACTGAAAATCAACAGCATTAATTAAATTACCCTGGAATCCATTCGAAAAATCCAGAAACTGTCCCAATAAAATCCAATTATGTTTTAAAATAAATCAGGAACCTTCAGAGATGACTTAAATGTGTTTATGGTAATAGCTTGGTACTTTACTGATATTTTAGGCAAGTTCCTACAGCAACTATGGATGAATACAATCAAATACCAAACAGGTTTTTGTCTGTATTTTGTGCAAAGCTATAAAATGATTGCATTTCGTCCTCGTTTGGGGCTCCGCCAGTCTGGAAGGGCCGTAGCTAAAATTAAAGTGAAACACTTAACAAAGAAGCTGACTGTATTTTCTCTCTGGTAGCTAAAAATGTCTTTCACAACAGTAATAAGTTTGCTTCAATGAAACTAAAAGCAATTCAAGCAGGCCTGTCATTTCGGGGTTCAGGGGGGGTCAATTGCCCCTCCTCCCGACTTTGGGAAATCAATGTATTTACATGTAAGTAGGAGTGGTTTTTGCCATTTTTTGGCAAATTTACATTGTGTTTTGTATCCTTTGCTCCCCCCCCCCCGGGAAAAAATTCGAAATGATGGTCCTAAATTCAAGAAACCTTTTTTCCAAATCTTCTTGTTTTTCACAGGAAACTGATGAAAATCCATCAAATCTGGGTACATTGTCCGGAAATAAGCTGTGACGTTTCGGAATTTTTTTCCAAACGCATACGGACGACTTAAAGTCGGAAGGCAAACATGAGTGATTTGTCATTTCCTTTTCTGACTCTGTCAGAAATGGAAAGCAGCTTTCTGGACAATGAATCTTAAAATATCAAATACTCTGAATTTTTGAAACAAGTCAAATTTTCGCTTTATGCTTAGATGCTATCAGATTATTCTTCTTGGGTTGATTTGCCACATGTAGCAGAATAATGTGATCTTATTCTGTATGAAAGAAAACGCAGTAAGAGTTATAAAGAAACAACTTGCTTGTTAACTGTTTTGTAGGGTAAATTACCTACTAAGGTGACATTAGTAGGGAAAGGCTAAGTATTTATAGAAGTACTTCTAAATATGCATAATAAAATATTGTGATTTTTATTCAGATTTCATTTTTTAAGGAACATGGCAGTTAAAATAGGATCAATCGGCAAAAATATTCTGTCTAGAATATAAAAGCTGATTACATAAGAGAGCATCGGAATCCATACTTCTCAAGAATAGTTTTCCTTCTTTTCCTTACTAAACGAACATTTGCTCTGAAAGGTGCTGTCCGAATTAGATTTGTACTCTTGTCAGACTTATTTTGAAAGCTATTTAGGGTTCCTGGGTCTTCCACATCATTTCGACTGGCACTCGAGTTATTAAAGTTATAGTCTTCTGGATGAATGATTGTAGTTGTCGATTCTTCTAAATTTTCTTGAGGTGGATTTTCCCTAGAGGTGGTGTCAATATTGGATTCTGCTTCAAATGAGGTATCTTGAGCCACAGCATGATTTCCATCGATTTCATTTTGTTGATTTTCTCCTTTTATTATAAACAATAAGAAAAATTACTACTCATGAGTAGGATCTAAACTATAGCAATAATCCAAGCAATAATGGGGGCAAAACACTTTTTAAATTTAAACAAAGTCGTTCTATAATCAGAAGGTTACCTAAGCGTTTCGTTTCATCTTGTTGAATTGCAGAAAAACTTACATCCATATTTGTCGGTAAAAACTGTTGGTTTACGTTCAAAATTGCATCTCCGGTAGCTGTATAAAGAAATATGCATTTTAATTTTCAAGCAAATACATGAAGCATTTGTATAAAAAGGTGTAAGTAAGAGGTTATTAACGTTCAAGCTGGGCGAATTGTTAAAACAATAGTTAAAATATTTAGAATTACATGCTTGCTATCAACATTTCTCAAATTTTTCTAGGCAACATCTTAATAAATATGAAGATAATTAACATACGCACTGTTGAACAAAATAATACACACTCAAAATCTTTGACTATATTTGAGCAGCCGGTGAAGGTGACATTTTAGCACGAAAGGGGCTATGTCATTAAAAGCGAATTTTGCAAAAAGGAGAACGAAGCAAAGGCGGTTGGTTACCTTGAATGTTATTATTGAATATTTTTGAATATTTTTGTTTGTGGGCTTGATTATACATATAACTCTTTCAGATGCACGCACGTACTAATTTCTGGCCAAAAAATTAGTTGCGACTAAAATAAAGGTGCAAAAATTGACCCTCTGCATGCTATTATGCATACGAAATTTCAATTTCTTACAATTTACTCTTTAGAACTAATACAAATTTTTGTTTTCTCGTGTTCACTGTTTCTAAGTCATTTGAAATACACTGGCGGAAAAAAAATCCCAACACCAAGAAAGACTTGTGTTAGATAAACGAAATTTGGTATGCGTATTTATACAACTGAAAGATGACATCGATTGAAATTTCGCGCTCCGCGCAAAAGTGTGCTGCAGCTGGCGTCACTCAGAACATGCAAATAAGTCTTGTTTTAAAAGCGCGTTGTGAAGCTCGTGTGTATTATTTTTCTGTGAAATTTGACAAATTGCGTTCATGTTAGCCAGGAATACCTTTAAGAAGACGAAAAAGCCATTATCAACAACTTACCGAGTTTGAACGAGGTCGTACAATTTGGCTAAGAGAAGGTGGATTTTCATTTCGCGATATTGCAGAAAGACTTTTGTGGGAATGTTTCCACCATGCGTGATTATTGGAAGCTATGGGCAAGGGATGGTACTACCTCAAGAAGATCGAGTTCCGAGCTGCCACGTGGCACGACTGATAAGGAAGATCGCCGAATCCTGCGTACGGTTGTGGCGCATCGTACTGCATCTGCGGCTGACATTCGAGCTGCAGTTGGTACCGTCGTGACCCAAGGCACGGTAAGAAACTGCTTACTTCAAGGACAGCTTCAAGCCAGGCAGCCTGTAGCCGGTATTCCATTGACTGCAAACCATTGCCTTTTCCGATGGCAGTGGTGCCACGACAGAGCTCACTGGAGGTCGGAGTGGAGATCTGTTGTAATTTTTGATGAAAACAGATTCTGAATTAGTGCCAGTGGTGGCTGTATATTGGTCAGAAGGAGGCCAGGGGACCGCCTGCATCCAAGCGGTTTACGGCCTAGACACACGGGACTCACACCTGGAGTTATGGTCTCTGGAGCAATTTCCTACGACTTTAGGGGCTTTCTTGTGGTTATCCCAAACTCACTGACTGGAAATTGGTCGTCAGTCTGTTAATTTAACCAGTAGTACAGCCCTTCATGAGTAGCATTCAAGGGGGCGTTTTCCAACCGGATAACGCTCGCCCTCACATCGCTGCTGCAACGCAATGTGCTCTACAGAATGCTGACATGTTACCATGACCTGCAAAATCACCAGGTCTGTCTCCAATTGATAACGTATGGGATATCATGGGATGGCACCTCGAGCATCATCCACAGTCAGCAATGACGGTCCTAGTATTGACACAGCAAATGCAACAAGCATGGAACTCCATACCACAAAGTGACATTCGGCACCTGTATGACATAATGCATGCACGCTTGCAGGCTTGCCTTCAAAATTCTGGAGGTTACACCCTCTATTAAATTAGCATAATTTCACATTTGCACAGCATTTTCTTGAGTTTAAATTAGCCAGTGATCTTGTACATTTAATCAATTAAACATGTTAACTAGACAATTGCATTACCCAAATTTCATTACTCTACGGAAATTTTTTCTTGGTGTTGGGATTTTTTTTTCCGCCAGTGTACATTAAGACGTTACGACAGAAGTGGTTGAAACGGTCTCTGAAACGACTAAATTTGATTTTTCGACTGCCCATAAGTATGTGACATGAAAGAACAAGTCAGAATCAATTCAAAGATAAATAAATACGAAATTTAAATTCAAATATCATTACAAAAAGTTCTCACAATGCAACAATTATTTTGCCTTTTCAAAAGAGTTTAAATTTTAGCGAAAGAAAATAGGAACATTTATATTTTTAAACGTGTTCTAAATAGGTAAATTACATTTCCTTTTGCAAATTTTATTACTTTTAGGAATTTCTTTGTTTCCTTTTGTTTTCCTCCGAAACAAACATTTTGTGCAGATCATATCGTTACTATGCTAAAATTACTAATGTGAAAATTGGCACTTTTCAGGAGAGCCAAAACACTGAATATAATTTTTTCCCACCTGACGTGTTTGGTTACTTTCAATTTTTAAATTTTTATAGATATCTTAAGTGTAAAACTATCGTTCGAAGGTATAATTTTAATTTTAAATATTTGTAAAATTCGAACTTGAAAAACGAACCTGAAAAATGCAATTTTTCACAATCGTTATTTTAGCATGGTGCCGACGAAATGTAGTATTGACGGTTTTAAAGGTGCCTCGAAGTTTGTTTTAAAGTTCGACTGTATTACATATAAATACCATAACGCTCTCGATTTTCCACCGGAACCACTGGGATGCTGACATCCATCTGTTCAGTAACTATTAATCCATCTGTTGGTTTCTCGTCCACGATGTTCTCAGCACCTAAAAGGCAGGTGTAAAAATCATTTTAATTAATACAAGGTTTTTCCGAAAAATAGGGAGCTTGATTTTTTGCCACGTGCGCCTTCGCTACTGGTTAATAGTAGTAGGAGGGAGTCTAAGCTTCCCAGTGACGCCTGGTTCAGTTGCCTACGAACTCTCGGAGCGCTGGGGCGTCAGTTTTTGTAAACCTCCATTCAGAGCCTCGTCGACGTGAGATAACTTGGGAGCAATGCTTGGCGATAAAATTAGCTTTAAATTCCAAAAGACGGTAAATTAGACGCTTGATTTGTTCTCCCAGGCCTTCAAGGATGATTGCTTGTCGTACTTGCAGGTCAAACAATGGCTCATGATCAAATGTGCAACTTGAGACATTGTAAAAGTTTGACTGCTTTTTCTTTAATAATGGCTCAAGTTGTTCAAGGAAGGCCGAGAAGAAGTGGCTGATGAGGCCCATTCTAGGCTTCCATCAACATCGTCAGCGGTTGATAATGTCCCTCTTGCGCGAGATTTGCCAACCGAAGACAGCCGAATGGGTGTTCGTTTGATGTCGGAACAATTACATTTGCCAAAAACAGATGTTCATCGAATTGTTTCAGATCCAGTCGTCATGGGGACTCCACTATGACAATGCGCCGAGTCACACGTACTTCGTTCTCAACCCTAATCGGACAAGGATCGGAATTTTAACAGTGTCGCATCCCCCATAGCCACGGACTTCTTTTTGTTCCCAAGGGTTTTCACCCTTGGGAACAAAAAGCTGAAAAGAAAGCATTTGGGGATCCTGCACAATGTTCAAACTACTATGTCTTAATAGCATTCCCAAAGCGAGTTCCAGAGGCCATCATTATACGCAAATTTTCAATCACGTATACCACCAAAATGGGATAGTTGCAGATCCTTAGACAGCCACCATCGGATCCAGCTCAGTTCATATAATATGTGAAAAAAAAGCGCATTTCAGTTTTTTCCAGGAAAAAATCTGGGCTGTCACCCAGTAAGATCCGTTTTCAGTTTAATCGCCCAAAAAACCTTCAGAGCACTTTCGCCGAATGTTTTTTCATAATCACGAAAACCAATAAACCAACAAGCTTGGTAAAAAAGAATATATTTTTACAAAATAACTATTAATCTTTTTACGGAAAACTGTTTTCGTGTAAGATTTGTTTTCTTCTTTTAGTATTTAAAAGATTTGGATTTGTATTCGTTATTGAACATTTTTTTTGCTATACAAAATGTATCATTAAATACTTTTTATTGAAAAAACTTATACTTTTTGGCTCTTTAACAAGGAGTGCACATTTCTGTACCTCAGAACCAGAACGACGTAAGTCCAAATATGGTGATTTTCCCTTTTTTGCTTCATTGTGTGTAGAATCTTATTCCACGTCGACCCATTAAAACAGTATTCTATAAAACAAATTCCTTCACAATTATTTATCCGCTTGAAAAGAGTTCGAGTCCCATCCTTTCCATGTATCGAACAATCTTTTTCGCCCTCTACTGAAAAATAACGAAAATGGACTTACGTTAGTTTGGTTCTGAGGTGCAGATTTATACTTTTAATTTTGAACTTTCCTTACATTCCGTTGAAGTTGAAGGAACAGGATCTTCTTCGTTTATTATTTCTCTCCATCTTTGATATTGACTTCTTGTGATTAGCTAAAAATATTCCAATTGTTCTTAGAAATGTTTATTATTTAGTTAGGACGTATATGTATAATCATTGCTCAGACTTAAAAAATAGCTGCTATCAACATTAAAATACTCTTACTCGTTGCTCAGATATCAGACAGTCTCCAAGTGTAGTATTTGGCATCATTTCTGAAAACAAACGGTTTCGTAATCTTGTAACTGGAAAGGCATATGTGGGTTTCGGTTTTTTCTCCTTTACCTTCTTTTTATTCATAATCTATCAAAAGAATCCTAGTCTTAATATATAAAAACTACGTGTCCCTGTGTTTGTGGCCGATGGACTCCTCAGCTACTGAACCGATTTTAACCAAATTTTGCACCCAGTTTCAGTTTGGTCCAACTTAAATGATAGGATAGTTTTTATCTCAATTTAGGACCGCAATATATTTTTTATTTAAAATTATATATTTAGCTACCAGCTTTTCTGTATTCTTGGCTAAGTCTTTTTACTAAGCCTTTTTTGACACCTCCATGGCTGAGCGCCATAAAGCACACGTTCTGGCAGCATCCGGAGCGCAGTAAACAGGTTGTAAGTTAGCGGTGCGTTGAGTGTTATTTGACTTTTTTGTAAAGTAAATTGTAAACAAACGCGTTACTTCCCTTGAAATTTATAAGTGACTAGCCGGGTACCCGGCCCTGCCCGGGTTTGTGCCGGGTATGGTGTTTTAGTGACACGCGTTCATGAATTTTTTAACATTAAAGTGCATATCTATATACACAATGGCTGCTTCTGTAAACAATGGCAATTTTTTCTGTCTGGACAAACTAAAAAACTGTATTACACACCTGAAACACAAATGCAAGATGCAAATAATGTTTAGGTAAATCGGAAATGTTATAAGCTTGGTACAGGGTGCGGCGGAGAAACTTGCAGACTTGAAAAGTCAACTAAGGAAAAAGTACTTCATGTATCAGTTTACTACTTTTTATAAGATATGGTACCCATTCTGAATTTGTATATTAGTTAGATTTAAAAACTACATCGGGAAGAATGGCGGCCCCTGTTAACGATACACTCATTTACCCTAGATTTGAAGTTTTGTTGCACTCTTTCGAGCATATCCACTGGGATGTTGGTGATAGCAAGCCGAATGTTGTTCTTCAGGCGTTGCAGGGTCCGGGGCTTGTCGTTGTAAACGATCGATTTGAGATACCCCCATAAAAAATAGTCACAGCGTGTCAAATCGGGGGAGCAGGCCGGCCACGGTACGTCACCTTTCAAGGAGACGTTATCACTCAACTGGTGAACCACAGCAAGTTTGTAGGGATGAAACTGGAGTTTGTTGTGAAGAATTCGTCTCAGTGTCCAGTCAAAAATCCCCAAAGCAGCAGCGTGTTTACGCGTGGGAAAGCGCAAAAACGACTCCCCTTTTCGACGTTTTCTAGGGTTCTGGAAATCCGTTGACCTCCTGGGCCTCTTTTTGCCACACTCCCACTTTCCCTGAATGTTTTCACCCACAAAATAGTCGATTCCCAGCCAGGAATGGGAATAACGTGCTGAATTTTGAACCGAGTTCGGAAGGCACGTTGAGTGGCAACCACCGAAAGATGATTTGAAAAGTAAGATTCGGCGGCGAACGCTCGTTGCTCCTTTGTATAACGCATGGCGACAACTAAACTCTATAAGATAACAAAACTTCAGGACCCTCTCTTTAAAATGAGAATCTTCCCATTCCTTTCTGACCACTCCTTGCTAATTAGCATCCAATTAAAATCAGCAAGTTTCTCTGCCACACACTGTAAATTAAAATAAATATATATTTACAGTATCAATCGCACTGGAGTCAAGTATTTCCAATCATTACACGTAAAATAAGTTCCATCATTAGTTTATATTCTTGTGACTACATTGGTGAATGCATCTTTCGTACCTTTCTTAGAAATTTTTTGACTATAAACATTTTCTGTTCTCTAACTGTTGACAAAATCAATTATCTTTTTATTTAATCTCGGTAGCGATTATTGGCACAGATGAATCTAAAAATCATAAGAAAGCAATAAATTTCATACTTACTCCAGAGAAGCCTAGGTTCAAAATGTTCATTATGATTACTATTAATATTGTTGTTGCATGGCAACCAAATTTTTGCAACAATGCACTGAAAATTTAATTATTTAATGGGGAAAATGACATGAAATTTACTATTTCCATAATAACTTTTTTAAACTAAGCTTTTTAGAAATAAATTATAGCTTATCCTGCTCTCTGTTACTGTAGCTATCTAACGGTGCAAAAATGGTTAAAATCGGTCCAGTAGTTTGGAAGATTACCCCGGACATACGGTTTCAGAAGTAGTCTTTTATGTATATAGATAAGCTGTCAGAAACGATTGTCACTTAAGAGTTTTTACGCCTCTGAGGCTGAGAGGTGGAAAGCGCTTGGTGGGATAGCTCCTGCACTGCATTTAAGTGGCTGTTCTTCTTACTACTATTATATCCATGTATATGAAAAATATGTATCCCTGTGTTTGTGGCCGATGGACTCCTCAGCTACTGAACCGATTTTAACCGAATTTTGCACCCAGTTTCAGTTTGGTCCAACTTAAATGATAGGATAGTTTTTATCTCAATTTAGGACCGCAATATATTTTTTATTGCAAATTATCTATTTAGCTACCAGCTTTTCTGTATTCTTGGCTTCTATAAGATAAAATCTGCTGCTGGGTTGTCAGTTGCTTCGGAAGCAAAAAGCAATAGTGGTAACGATCAAGGATGTCGAATCGGTTTCTGGCATATTCGTCCCGATTCTCTTAATTTAAATTGTGCGTGTAAGTATTATTAAATCAATATTCGGAAAAGTATTATTTGCTTACTTCTCCTTTACTTAATTCAATTTATTAAAGCAGTTTAGATACTTAACATATGCTATTTTGCGTGTTTTAAAAGTATTTTTCTCTCATGTTTAGGTACAAATATTTTTTTAGGAAAGTTATTTTAGTGAAAAATATCATACCTTTTTCGAGCTTTGAGTTATAAAATATTCATATTGTTTAGTGATTTTTATGTCAGGTGTATTTAGACAAAGAAAGGCTCACTGCATTATGTGATCTTTTACCTATGTAATATTTAAATTTTTAGTGATTTAGTTCAGAATTGTATTTGTTAAGCGTATCCATCTGCAGCAATAAATTTGCAAATTATGATTCAACAATACATTTGGTATTTACTATTGAAAAACAAATTCTTAGGAGGGAAAATGTACTGCCAATGGTGCGAAGATTAAAATTATTTCTATACATACAATTTTTACCGTCACATTGCTTTGTAACATAAATATACACCTCATAGTTTGCGATTAAAAATTCGACTGTTTCGTAAATATCGTACCTTTTCGGGTTTTTAAGTTATACAATATTCATTTTTTTTTGTGATTTTGTATTTCAATTGTATTGTAATAAAAATTTTTTTTACTGTAATTTGTGAACTTTACCTGTGTAATATTAAAGTTTCGAGTGATTTTGCTCAGAATTGTATTTTCTAAACGTACCTCTGTGCATTCATATTTATATAAAGTTGATCTCTATAACGGTAATAAAGTTTTTCGTTTCTATTGAAACATTATAGTTTCATCCATACCTTAGCCACAGGAACGCGTGGCCGGGTCAGCTAGTTTAAAATATATTTTAAAATTAATTAATTTACTAAGAACTTAGAAGGAAACACCATTTTATATCTTTAAAGTTTTAACGTTTTAGTGCGTATGCATTTTACCCAAATCAAATAGGTCGCGAAAACACAACATAAAATTTTTACGGATATTTCTTTTTTGGTGGAAAAGAAACCGATAATTTTTGCTCCTATTACTAATTACCTTACTGACCTCACCGATATATTTTTTAACATAACATGGCTGCCCTGTATACTTTACTGGATAATTATGTCTTTGAATTTGATAATACGTACAGAGAAATTAAATTCAAAAGAACATTTTGCTCAAAAAAAAAAAAAAAAAAAAAAAAAAAAAAAAAAAAAAACAACACAGCGATATATTTATACCTTGTTAAATGTGTGCAAATAACTGAATGTTAATTGTAATACATTTCTGCAATTAGATATGAATAAATTTTAATTTACTTGCTTGTTCGTTACTTGGTGATTCATTTTGAGTTTTAATGATTTTCTTTAATTATTTAGTGTTTTTTTTTCTCATTTTAATGGAGCTTATAGTCTTGTGTAAAGGCTTATTTTGTTTTGGAGTTTGGCTCTTTCTTCAAACAATTCGCGATATCTACTACTACTATATGACAACCGTAAAAAAAAAGAAATTGGAGTTGCTGAATGCCGCCAACTACGAAATTTCGGTACTTACGTATTATCGCAACCAGGCAAAACCGCCAAACTTGGCGACCCTACTTATTTACGATAATACGGCAACCCTACGTATACGACAGCCCTAGGGTTGGCGCGATTTTTAAGTTTGCAAAAGAAAGTATGAATTGAAAGAAAATGTACATTTATTAAGTACAGATAATTTTTAATACAGTTTTTAATATTATTTTGTTGTAAAATATAAATTAGCAATTACACCCTTCCGGTGTCAAATTTAAATAAGTTGTAGAATTATTTTTTCGGCGGAAATATTTTGGCTATTGCTTTTAGCAATGCTTGAAAACCGTTTTCGCCATTAGCCGCTTGAGTTTGGCGCCATATAAATTCGATTAGGTATGAATCAAGATGATGACGGGCTGTTCCTCTCTGTTTTTTGTTGCGCCATTTGGCTGAGCCCCACATGCGCTCTACATTTTGTGTGTGAACGCCCGTGTCGGGATCCACAAAGTTATATTTGTGATTGACAGTTCCATGCAGGAATCCAGCATTTTCCAACTCACTTGTTTGGTATCCTTTCCAGCAATCCGAATAAATAGTGCTTCCTTCTTTGATATTTTCGCAAATTTTTGTCATGAGGGTAACTGCGCTTCTGTTAGGCACAGTAACCAAAAAAGTCGCCTTCGTTTCTCGGCAAATTCCGCCAAAAACCCATTGCTGTGGTAGTATACGCCCAGCGTTATTTTTTCTTTTAACAAATAAACTTTCGTCTATTTCCACAATGAGTCCTTCACCGCCTATTAGCTTTCTTTCTTTTTCGTCCATTTCAAGGGCACATATCTCCCGCATGTAACTGTTCCAATCTATAACAGTTTTGTCCGCAATTCCCATCTCTTCTGCACAAAATTTAATTGAGGTTAACTCTTTACACCAACAGTAAATGAAGCGCACCGCTGTCACGAATGAAATTCGGCTACCTTCAAACCAATTTCCGGCTCTCACGCCAATGTGTTGGTTGCACTCTTCGACGTTACATTTCCAGAAGATTTGCTTTCCAAAATACAGTTTCATTTTATGTGAATTTTTACAAGTACGTTCGTTCTGTATAATTCCATATCCCTGTAATAATTCAACAGCATCTTTTTCACTCGCAGGCAGATCCCAAATACCCATAGTTAAAGTATTTCACAGCATTCCATCTAACCAGTGAGCAAAAAAAATTCTTTACGAAAAACCACGTATAACACGTAGAGTTGCCGGAAGTAGGATCGGCAAATGTGGCCATTTTAGGGTTGCCGGACGTATTTAGGGTTGCCGTAAGTAGGGTCGCCAAGTTTGGCGGTTTTGCCTGGTTGCGATAATACGTAAGTACCCTACAATAGCGATAAATAAATAAAATTGGCTGAAATAAAACAGTTGCAAAGCTATGTATATTAACAACGGAAAAGTCCCAATTTTTTTATTTCATCAATAATAATTCAGCATCATTTGTCAAGTAGTGAAGCGCTTTGCTTTGATTAGTTGGGCGAAAAAGTTTGAAAGACGCGTTACTATAATTCCTCAATGTTTGTTTTTAAAACAAACAAGGTATTCAAGAAGACCAAAAGCTCCATTACAATATATAATTAAAGGAAGTTGAGCTAATAAGGCAACAGCAACTCCAGAAATGGGAAACCATTTTATAAACTTTAAATCAACAATACCTTTATACTGAGGTAACTACTTAGTATTAAGGAGGCGTTGTTTTACATGTTCCACGTTATGGTAATTCCCCAAGGAAATAAATGTATCAAGGAATGAGAAAACAATAGAAGTTACTTTAAAATTAAATCATGAAAAGCAAAAATGTCTAGCGGAAATTCATGAATAGAATCTTCTTTCTTCAAAACACGTTCATTTTGAACACGTTCATTTTGAAAATACTTTTGAGTATTTTCCTGTTCGGACTGTCAATTGTAGCAAAACCTAACAATTTTTTATCTGTACACTTACCTACAGTTGCAGAGAAATACATAAATGCTGGATACTTAATCAAATCCCGATTCCATTGGCGCGAGCAAGAGACATCTAAATGGATCTGCTAAGATTACGAATGTTTATTCCTCTTAAACCCATGCAGTTACGTGATTAATAGCAATAATAATGACATTTGAAACGTACATATTTTTCAATTTACAATGGAAAGTAAATGGTTAATCTTAGTTGAAGTTGAAGTTCTTTTTTTCGCAGTAATCTTAGCAGAAAAAGGTTGAATTATGGTTAGGGCAAACATAACCCATCAGCGTCGTAATGTTTTGATTAGAGTCTGCTTTAAGGCCCCTAGAGCCGTTATATAGACAAGCCGACGCATCAAGCTCAAGTTCGACCACTTTGGATCCAATTCATTACTTTTACTTTCACTTTTTCATTAGGGTTACCACAGAAAAATTTCAGACAGTGCCAAGCTACACCGAATTCACGGGCCGCTAATAATTGTTCGCATTGAAAATTTGCTAAAACGCTATAACTTGCCAGAAAAGACAACCATTCATCAACTACCAGAGAAGACATAATATATAGGGGCCTTAAAGGCCCCTATATATTATAGACGAGCCGACGCATCAGGGTTAAGTTTGACCACTTTGGATCCAGCGAGTGTTTAAGGGTTGTCTCTTCTGGCGAGTTATCGCTTTTTAGTAACTTTTCACGTGAATTTAGCAAAGCTTGGCAATGTCCCGAAACTTTGCTTTAGTAACCCTAGCTTCTCAACAATGAAAAATGAAAATAAATGAGTTAAAGTGGTGAAACTTAAGCTTGATGCGTCGGCCGGTCTACACAGCAGCTCTAGTCTGCATAACCTTACAGTGCTGCCAGTTCGGGTTTATCCTTGACCTATAGTAGTTTTATAAAAGTAAAGAAGCAACGCTTCCTTAATACTAAATTAATACTTGATCATTAGTATTAAGGAGGCGTTGAAAGAAGCCAAAGGAGATATTCACAATGAATACTTTTTAATTTAATTAAACGTCATGAATAATATTGCAAGAAAATTTATACTCTCCTTCCCGAAAGCAGAATACTGCTAAATCGGCGACGTACGTCGCAGAACAGACATCGGGGCTGCAGAACAATTCTGTTCAAAATTGAGCAACCAAAAAAAAAAAAGTTATAATTCGAAAGCGCGCCAAAAAAAAAAAAAGTTATCGTTCGAAAGCAAAAAAAAAAAAAAAAACGCTTCGTTCGTAGCCCATGTCTCGCAGAGCAGCAGGCAATAATACCGGCGCCGGCGCCCGCCGTAGCCAGTGCCGTGAAAATTGCCATATAGACCACCTAGACCACAGCAGACGGGAGGACGACTTGACTTGAGCTTCTGAGGACCTTCCTGTTTTTTCCGCAGAACTTCAGTGATGACACTTGCGCAGGCTTCGTTTGAAGTTCTGCAGTCCTTCTTATATGGACCGCAGAACTTTAGCTACGAAACTTGCAGTACACATTCGTTATTCAAATAATGTTTCCAACGATTATTTTTTTCCGCATGAGAATCGCGGGGACGCAAACTTAGTCTGAAATTCTGCGAGCCTTCACATTTTAGCCGCAGATGTTAAGTGACGTATTAAAGAATCGCGGGAATGGGAAAACGGGCTTCGTTTGAAATTCTGCGGACCTACACATTTTATCCGCAAACTTCAGTGACGAAACTTGCCGTACAAATTAGATATTCGACAATGTTCAAAACATTTTTTCCTCGTGAGAGAATCGCGGGAGGGAGGGGGTGGGGTACTCGCCTGAAGTTTCGCGGTCTTTTACATTTTAGCCGCAGAAATTCAGAGACGAAACTTGCAGTGCATTTATCAGTTATTCAAATGATGTTTAAAACTATTAACTCTTCCTGTTGAGAGAATCGAGGGGCGCAGGCTTCGTTTAAAGTTCTACGGGCTTTCACATTCTGGCAACAGAACGTCAGCAACGAAACTTCCAGAACAAATTAGCTTTTCAAATTTTCTTTAAAACAATAAATCGTTACTCATCAATAAATGGCGGAAGGGGGGTGTTCGCTTGAAGTTCTCATTACGTTTTGACCGCAGAACTGCTGTGACGAATCTTACAGAACAAATTAAGATTTAAAAAAAATTTCCTACGGAAGAATCGAGGGGACACAAGCTACGTATGTAGTTCTGCGGGCCTTATCATTTTAACCGCAAATTAGTTATTCAGATTGTATTAAAAACAATTTTTCTGGAGAGAGAATCGCGGGGGCAAAGCTTTGTTTAAAGTTCTGCTGCATTTCACATATTGCCGTAGAATTGCACTTCGGAACTCGCAGTGAAAATTATTTATTCAAATGTTTAAAACAATTTTTCGCGTGAGAGAAACGCGGGGTGGAGGGGGGGGGGAGTCTCCTTTCAAGTTTTTCGGGATTTCGCATTTTGGCCGCAGAATGAAGAAGCTTGAACTAAAAATAGTCATTCAAATTATTTTAAAACAATTTTTCTGCTTGAGAGAATCGCGGGGACGAAGTAATAACTTCAGGCTAAAATAAGAAAAATAGGTGTAGTCCAACCCCCCCCCCCCCAATCGGAAAAATGTTTTTTAACATTTGTTCTGCGATCCGGAAATTAGTTAACTTCCCAATGCCGAGCTTGAACTTTTTGAACTTGAGTTTTTTGAACTGAATTTCTGAACCGATAATGAAGTAAATATATAGTAAGCATTAATAACATAATTGTAAATATATTTGGTCAAACTAAAGCATTTAAAATATGAATTAATAAAAATAAAGTAAGAAGTATTTGCAAACTTATGAAATCTTTCTAATTCAAACTCTTCATAGAAAAATGAAACAAATTTTAAAAATAATTATTGTCTTTACCATGGTATTAAAAAATTAAGTTGATTTGGTTGGATTTTTGGCATAAAAGCCTTAACAGGCTATACTGAGCCAAACAATTGTTTAAAAGTAAAGGTGTCAAAATGAAAATGTTTGAAGAAAGAGCCTGTAGAATTAGGAAAATTTTTGCTGAAATCAACACATCAATGAAGTTTTAAATTTTGAATAGTAAAAAACAGAAATCCAATCTGTTGAAGAAGGAACAATTTCCCTAACAAGTCTTTCAAAGAAGGATGAAAATGACTAAAGAATCTGAAACGAATATGATTGAAATTTGGACAATCGCGAGGCAATCTCCATTGTATATGCAATACTGTCTGATTGACATTACATGTGTTGCATAAGGGGACTAGTTCATGGCAAAACAGATGTCTATGAGTAAATCTGTTGTGGCCCAAAGAAAGAGGTATTACAACTTCTTTTCTGGTGGTCTTTGATGATTTGAAACATTCGTCGAAGGCGGACAACAGTGCAAATAATTTCGCGACTCTCTCTAGTCCAGTTCTTTAAAAAAAGAAACACACACACACACACACAAAGACAGCGTGTAAGTACGCAAGCATACATGGGTCATTCCAACGAAAATGGTACAAATCATGTCCGAGACTTTAGAATTTTTTAAAATCATTTTTAATAACTCCGACCCATTAAGTGCATTTTTTATTGGTTATCCATTTAATTTTGTGCCATCAAGTATCAATTGATTAGATATAACCCATTTAGAAAGGACACAACAAAAATTATCTTTGTCAGAAGAAGGAGAAAATGACATGTCCCAACTTCAAATTGCTATAATTTTAAATGATTTAAAATTAAACTGAAATGTAACAACAAAATAAATAATGACACTGCTGTGCACAAAAGATGCTTCTGACACCATTTCTGCAGTTTATTACGCAAATGAAAAAAAAATTTCCCCCAAAAACACTATTATTTATCCATGTCCCTAGTTTTTCTATGTTTCGAATTGTCCACTCTGTTACAAGCCTTTTGGAAATAAAATAAACAATTGCATTCAATCTGATATATATTTTTTAAAAATATAGGTAGTATAACTGCCGTGATTAGCTTGCTACATTGAATTATATCGTCAACAACCAGGGTGAGCCTCATTCTTCTCTTATGGTAGTTAATTTGAACTGTTGGATGTCCACTCTGTTACAGTCGATTTCATGATGAAAAAAAGAGATTTTTTCTTGAAATTGCAGACAGACTTACAGTTTTAAGCTGTTTATTCTACTTTATGCTTGTTCTGTGATTCTAACTTTTTTTTGTGATTGTGAAGATATTTTAAAGGCTTATTTGTCCACTCTGTTACACAAAGTGATCAAAATATTTAATATCTTTCCATAAATGGAGTCATGTACTAGTTATTTACACTTCATTTTCACAAATAAATTGAAACTCAATAAAAAAAAAAGATGATTAGTTGGTGGAAATTATTTAAATTGATAATCTTAATATAAGTAAAAAGTTTCAGACATGATTTGTACCATTTTCGCTGGAATGACCCATATATATATATATATATATATATATATATATATATATATATATATATATATATATATATATATATATATATGAGCGATTCCATACCAAATCACCGAATGGGGGTCGCACGACCGACTCGGATTTTTTTTTAATTTGGTACACAGATTGATGGTATAGAGGTATGAAAAAGCCCAAAAGGAAAGTTACCTGCTCCACTTATTTTCTGAGATACATGCCCTCAAAGTTTGTCCGCCACGTCAAAATACTAAAAAAGTGATGTTATTTAATCATTTTTTATAAAAAATCGTACTCATGCAAAATAAAAGTGTTAGATATCTATGTAAACTAGTTACTCCAGGCATTCTGAAAAAAAATACTAGAACGTTCATAATGAAAATTGCCAAGGTAGAGGGCTCTTTGAAGTTGTCACCACAAAAACTTGATTTTGCAGATTTTGCTAAAATTCAGGCATTTATTACAAAAAAAGGCAAACAAAACCAAAGGTTTTCTCACTTTCTGGTAGTGTACAGGTCCTCCCTGTAAATTGCTACGCAATAAATTTTTTGGGTTTCTCACTCCTTCTTGGAAATATTTTAGCTTAAAAATAAGCCATAAGGCAAAAAATGCGTTTTTGGCCATCTTGGCAGCCATTTTTCTCATAAAGGGGGAGCAGTAGAAACTTTAATTTTTTTTTAAAACAAGCCACTGATATGTTAGCTATTCACAGGAAAAGAGTTTACTTTTGGTTATTTCTTCCATTAAGAGATATCCTGCTGACAGTATATGCATGTTTTTCGCGACGACCATATGCTTTTGTTCCCCCTCTCATGGACTTAAAATTAATTAAACCAAAAAATAATTATATATTTATTATTAGCTGTATTATCTACTCAATATGTCATGAAATTTAATTTATTAAATCATTGAACAATAAATTAGATAATTGATGAAAACAAGAAAAAGTATTTCTCTGATGCCTGAGCGCATTCATAATTATAAAGCACTAAATACTTTCTTGAGAAATTAATTAACATAAATGAGCTCTAAATAATTATATTATAAGCAATACCCAATCTTGTGATTGGGATACTCCTGTTTTTAATTGCAGAATTTCTTGAATATCACATGAATATCAGGAAAATAAATGAGGTCTTTTCGTTTGATGTAGGATACTTTATGACAAATTTCATTTGATGGGCTACTAACTGAGCATGGTGATAAAGAGCTATTAATTTCAGCATCGAATTCCATTTTACCTTATTAACAGTTAAATATTTACAAAATAATTAAATAAATAATTTAATATAAAGCCATGCTTGAAGAATTAAAATTAGTGCAACTAATTTATTCCCATACTGATCTTTACAAAACTGACATGTGTTGAGCACTGATAAGAACTGACAAGAATAAGTTTACTCACTAAAATACTAGTTCACAGATACTATAAAGCGTACATTCTATTTTCTACAAAATAATACTGCAACAAAGAACAAGGGTATAAAGGGGTAGGTACTAAAGAATTTCTTGAAAAATCAATTAAAATAAAGGAGCTTCGAATATTTATCTCATAGGCAATACCCAATCTTGTGATAGGATGTTCCTGATTGATGGCTATAAACAGGAGGATACCCTTGTTCTTTGTTGCAGTATTATTTTGTGGAAAATAGAATGTATGCTTTATAGTATCTGTGAACTAATATTTTAGTGAGTAAACTTTTTCTTGTCAGTTCTTATCAGTGCTCAACGCATGTCAATTTTGTAAAGATCAGTATGGGAATAAATTAGTTGCACTAATTTTAATTCTTCAAGCATGGCTTTATATTAAATTATTTATTTAATTATTTTGTAAATATTTAACTGTTAATAAGGTAAAATGGAATTCGATGCTGAAATTAATAGCTCTTTATCACCATGCTCAGTTAGTAGCCCATCAAATGAAATTTGTCATAAAATATCCTACATCAAACGAAAAGACCTCATTTATTTTCCTGATATTCATGTGATATTCAAGAAATTCTTCAATTAAAAACAGGAGTATCCCAATCACAAGATTGGGTATTGCTTATAATATAAATATTTAGAGCTCATTTATGTTAATTAATTTCTCAAGAAAGTATTTAGTGCTTTATAATTATGAATGCATAATGCTCAGGCATCAGAGAAATACTTTTTCTTTTTTTCATCAATTATCTAATTTATTGTTCAATGATTTAATAAATTAAATTTCATGACATATTGGGTAGATAATACAGCTAATAATAAATATATCATTATTTTTTGATTTAATTAATTTTAAGTCCATGAGAGGGGGAACAAAAGCATATGGTCGTCGCGAAAAACATGCATATACTGTCAGCAGGATATCTCTTAATGGGAGAAATAACCAAAAGTAAACTCTTTTCCTGTGAATAGCTAACATATCAGTGGCTTGTTTAAAAAAAAAATTAAAGTTTCTACTGCTCCCCCTTTATGAGAAAAATGGCTGCCAAGATGGCCAAAAACGCATTTTTTGCCTTACGGCTTATCTTTAAGCTAAAATATTTCCAAGAAGGAGTGAGAAACCCAAAAAATTTATTGCGTAGCAATTTACAGGGAGGACCTGTACACTACCAGAAAGTGAGAAAACCTTTGGTTTTGTTTGCCTTTTTTTGTAATAAATGCCTGAATTTTAGCAAAATCTGCAAAATCAAGTTTTTGTGGTGACAACTTCAAAGAGCCCTGTACCTTGGCAATTTTCATTATGAACGTTCTAGTATTTTTTTTCAGAATGCCTGGAGTAACTAGTTTCCATAGATATCTAACACTTTTATTTTGCATGAGTACGATTTTTTATAAAAAATGATTAAATAACATCACTTTTTTAGTATTTTGACGTGGCGGACAAACTTTGAGGGCATGTATCTCAGAAAATAAGTGGAGCAGGTAACTTTCCTTTTGGGCTTTTTCATACCTCTATACCATCAATCTGTGTACCAAATTAAAAAAAAATCCGAGTCGGTCGTGCGACCAACTTTTTTTTTTTTTTTTCGGTGATTTGGTATGGAATCGCTCATATATATATATATACATTTTTTTTTTTTTCAATTTGGTTGCGTTTCATTAAATTCTAAATTGCATTATATGAAAAAATAAGAAAACACTTTTTGGTAACATTTCGACGGTAAATATATAATGCATAAATATATCTTGCAGAACAATTTTAGGCAAATAATTTGGCGTTGCAGAACATCACTAAGTATTCTGCTTTGGGGCTCTCCTTTATTTTCTTTCTTTTTTGAAACACTTTTTTTGACGTGATGAAAAATCTAGGTCCATTTTACCCATAAAACTGAAACAGCAATACGTATACAGAACAAACTTTGTTCGTTTGGAAACGAAATCATGACATTTAAATCTATACAAATCTGAAATATTTCCAAAATATGAAACTAAACCTCATAAAGCAGTGAGTACAGCCTTATTATATTCGGGAATTAAGCAGTGAGTATAGACCCCTATACTCACTGCTTTATACCCGAGCTCTGCCTTAAAATTTGCGAGTTGTACCGTTCCCATGTGCGGTTGCTCGCTTGTGTTCTAATTTCACACTTGCTACCAGTTTTTTTCGGCTCTCTTTGCTCCATAAGAGGATTTTTGCCTCCAACTCGTTTACTTTCGTATTCCATGCTAATGAGGGCATAATATGCCCGAAACTGCAGTCTATGGATCGAAATAAACCAGTTGGCGGTGTTTTGCATAAACCTTATTCGTTTGGAAAGATTAATATGTTAATAAATTCATTTTCAGAACATAGTATTTAACCTTCCCTATATGACGACTGAAGTACAAACAGTTAAAAAAGTTTAGGAAAGAAAAGGAAACCACAATAACTTGGATGGTTTTCAAAAGTTTTTGGGGGGATATTTCGATAATTGGGAAATTGGCTCGGTCATCAAATTTATGGTGTGAATAACATGTATGCTCCTTTTTTTTTTTCTAATTTTCCATTTTAATTGAACTCTTAATGTTCATTGGTGACGCAATATGTTTTTTGGCTGCTTATTTCGCACAATAGTAGAGCATTTAGAGTTGATCTAGCCAATTTAATTAGTGGGAATTTTCATGTTATTTAATAGCTTGTGGCGAAATTATTTGGCGAATTATTGTACTTTTAATTGCTTTTATTATTTGGTGAATTCTACTTTTAATCGCTTTTATTAATTGTAGAAGTATTTTCGCCGGCCACCTTGTCTAGTGGTCAGAGTAGTCTGCCATGGATGGTGTGGCCCCGGGTTCGAGTCCCGTCTTGGGCATGGATGTTCTTTCTCTCTCCTGTCCCTGTCCTTTCCTTGTATGAATGTGTTGTTGTGTGAAAGGTTGCATACCCTAAAAACGGGTACCTATGGCATGCGTGTACTGTGGAAGTCGGACTTCACACCAAATAACGGTGCAGTTGGAAAAGTGAAGCAGCGCACCCCAAATTGCCAGCCTGGCTGGCACGCGACAAAAAAAAGTATTTTCAGTAAAAATTCATACATTCAAAATAATGCATGGTATTACCAAGTTCGTAGTTTTTACATAAATTTGACCAAACATGGTGACAATAAATGAAGTGAAAATTATTCGCCAAGATTAGAAATGTGTCATAACGCAACTATGGTTGAAAAGAACCTGATATAATTATTTTGAACATTACTTTGTTCTAAATAGCCCATTAGTTTCTAGGCAGATCAGTTTTCCATTTAATGAAACTTTTAATATTGTTTAATAGCTTGTTTATCTTTAAAGGTAACACTTCAGTTTCAAAATCAGCCAAATGGTTTTTGACACTGTTTGACAAGCCGATAACACTTTGTCTAAATTATTTTGATTAGTTTGATTGAAAACAGGCCAGGTGCTCCCGTTTTTTATTTGGCGGCATTTTTATCTCTAATTGGACCTTATTGAATGGTTGTTTCCTCAAGACTTAGGAAATCTCTCCAGGACAACATTTCTGTAGTTTTACCACCAAATTAGATATGCATAAAGATGGAAAAAAGATAAACTTGATGCTTAAAAATCTGTAAGAAAATGTACTATAATGATCAGATTTCCTCTACAATTTATAAACAATAGCTAAAACTCCGTATTGCTCCCTTCATTTCTGACTGGCATCATTTAAATCAATTTAGTTTCATTCTCAATCACTACTCTCTTCCTTATACTTCCAAAAAATATATGCTACATCCTATTTTTTTTTTTGCTAAAAAGGAAAAGAAAAATTGTGCCAAGAGTTAGCAAACTCTTTAAATAGTCCACCAACAGATTTCTTCTTCTTCTTCTCGGCCTCCTTGCGCAATATTAGATAGGTCATTTGGGAAGTGAGTATAACTTTGATATACACCCCCCCCCCCAAAAAAAAAATTACGCGCCAAATCTGGCACTCCATACGGACTTTTTTGGGTTGCTGTTTCTAATTTCGGTGTTGCCAATTTAGGTTTCTTCCGGCTTTTAGGTTTTTGCTGTTGCCAAATTTAGTCTTTTATTGCAGTTTGTACCATTTTTTTTTAAGTTTTGCGGCAACAATTTTTTTGTGGCAACCGCAAAAACAGCTATTTTGCTTGTCACCAAATTTCCGATTTGGGAGGGGGTTTATCAAAGTAGTTCCTGAAAGGGAATTCCTTCCACCTTGTCACAAATGTTTACACACCAATCAAATAGTATCAACGCCTCCTAAATACTAATTAGTATTTAGGAGGCGTTAATAGTTCTCGGCTAGTGCTACCAGCAGATTTTTCACTTTGTTTTATAAACACACCGATTTCTTGCCAACTTAAAAGAAAGAAATAAAGGCTTGCTTTGTGACGGAAGCGGGAAATTCTATAAAGATTTTTATAGCTAGGTATTTTAAAATGTGCTGCTCTAAAGTAAAAACCAGATTCATAAGAGCTTATCTCTCGCTAGTTTTATTTTTGGAGAAATTCAAGCCTTGGTAGTGGCTTCAAGAAGTTGTGCGTACTCGATAATATATTTTATGAGTAGTTTTGTTTTTATCGATCCACTCTATCGTTTAGGTTGTTTTTAGCTAATTGAACTAGATTTAATACGTATAATACTATTATTTAAATATTTTTTTAAATAAATACATTTCATCGACTAGTTTTGTAGAGATAAAATTTTTCCTAATTTAAGTAAAGTTAGAACTGGGTAAGCATGTATACATTATCTGTTTTTATTTTCTTCTAGATTTCATTGCAGTAGATTCAAGTAGTTCTTTTAAAGCATTCACATTTTTTTTTAACAGAACCTGATGGTTTCTCAAAATCAACAAATTGTGACGCAATAACCCTTTTGTTGCCCAGCTTCGATGCACACATAAAACGCTTCCTTCTTGTGGTTTAAGATAGAGATCAAAGGTATGCACTTTCCTTAAAAGAGTTCCAAATATGAAGGGCATACAAATAATTTTTGACTAGCTTCATGTACTAAATTGCCCGTAAATTAGGATTGGAGTAATTTTTTTTAATCACTGTTTTAAAACATCGTCGCGTAACCGGTTTTATTTTGTCACATTTGAGTGAGAACCAAACAGCACGGATTAATATTTACTGTATTCTTAGTGATGTTTTACAATATGCCAGTACTGTATAGAATGGTTATAATTTGAGTCCAATTTCCAAATGCTGTAAAAAATAAAAACTGATCATGCATACATATTTCTGATCCAAAATACTTCAAACATGAATTTAACATATTTGAAGAAGTAAACGGAATGGAAAAAAAAGTTCCTAAATTTATGACTTTTCATTTAAGTTCTGCAAACTGCTTGTGAAGCATTTTTACAATAAAGGCAGATGTGCGCTAGCAGCTTTAAAGAAATTTCGGTAATCAAGGAGTAGAAAAAGAATCCATGATATTTGTCAAAAGACGGAAAAAAATAATTTAGATATTCAAAATGCACATACCAGTAAGACATTTATTGCTCGATTTTGAAAATTTGTGCGTTTTGAGCTTTGTTGTCGACATTTTTCCTTTTTAGTACACAGATATTCCTTTTTTCTTACGCATTAAGTATTTTATTTTAAAGGAGTTCAATAGGACAAGGAATCCCTTTTTTTTTTCAATAGCAAAAAAAAAAAAAATCTTTGATGGTGCATAGCCGTATCAAGAAGGCATAAAAAAAGAAGATGCACTTGCAGCACACACCGGATTCACTAAAAAGGCATTAAAAATCTGTTTCCACTATTGAAAACAAGCTGAACACTACTGAAAATTATTTTTAGGCCAATTTATACAATCACTAACACAATTCTTCATTAAAAATAGAGCACATTCAATGCGAAACTGAAAGCAAAGAAAAAACTTCAGGGAAAAGTAGAAGTAGAAATGAAGAAAAATTACAAACGATACTTTGATATTCAGAAATTAATTTAGAACAATACTGTTTTTTTGTGAATGTATAAAAGCTACTTTAATCATAAAAGAACAGTTTCTTCACATAAAAAATAATATTTTTTAGTAGTAAGATTTGTGTAATTAAATAAACATTTTAATTCAAATCAGAAATAACTAATGAATTTGTTCCAGCAAATATTAATCACGATTGACGTAAAAACATTTTAAACATTTTAATATACCACATACATAGGGGAAGACCGCCTATATTGGACCCCCTAAGAACAGGAGGCCTGTGTCGCTCAATGTGAAGCAAAACAAAAATACAAAATAGAGCATCGTAAGCTAAATTTAATCAGAAACCGCCCTAGGAGCTTAAATTTTCTAAAAATATGGAAATAATTTTTTAAAAAATTATCTTACAAAAAGTTGCAAAAGTCCAATTTAGGAATATATGCGCCTATATTGAACCATGCGCTTCCTAAATTGGATCATGCTTGAAAATCATAGAATAATTTATGTTTTAACTATACATCTTTTTTCCAGGATTTGCTATAGAATTTCTTTTACTTCGGTCTCACTTAGGCAGTGTTGAAAAACTCACCGATGGCATTTCATGCACTTAATCATGTTTTGCACTTTATCCCTATGGCAAATATTGCAATAACAATTTTTTGTGCAGTTTCTTGCTTCTTCTTGTGTGACTTTTTCTGTTCTGTGCTTCTTTCATACGGCGTTAGAATGATTGCTGAGATAGCCTTCCTTTTTGTTCATTCTATCTTTTACGTAAGGTGATATGTGAGTTGGGGCTTTACAAAATCATAGTTGGAATTGACAATCATGCTTTGATGAGAACTCTCCGCTGATTCTGCAGAGCTTGTACTAATTTACATCGTAGCTAGTTCTTGTACATGGTGTACAACAGTACAAATTACAATGAACCTGCCTGTTCACTTTGAGTAGTTTTATCTGGACTACTTACCTCCAACTCTGCTCCAGCCAAGTCAATGCCATTAAACGCATGTCAATTAACAGGCCAAACTCCTGTTTTTTGGAATCAACTCACAGCATTTGCCATGGTCTTGATCGCGGTTTGCCCATAAGAGTTACAAAACAGTTCCTCTTCGCGATATTGGGTAATGGATCTCATTAGATGTTCTCACATCCATGCATCACATGCTCGATTAAAATACGTAGATAGAGACTGAATAAAAGCTTTATCTACATGCATGGTGTGCTTAGAGAGAAAGCATTATTATAACGCTCTCGTTAGCCAAAATTATTGCATCTATGTTCTTTATGTAAGTGCTGTGCCTATCTATTAATAGAAGAACATTCATTTTACATTGCTTGGCTTAACGGTTTTGATGAAAGTTGTATCAATTGTGTAAATTATCGTTTGTGATCCAACTTTCTTTTGAACAAGCATATTGCTCAACAGGGGTGCTTTTACGATAAGTTCATACGTGGAGCGTAATCTTTTGAACATAAGCACGGGGAAGGAAGGGGCGGGGGGCTAACAGCTCTGTTGCACTCATGCAGCAAATAGCCAGTGTGTTTCTAACACGTTCACCACGCATTTCTGCTCCAAAATGGTGTTTACCTTTATACGTCAATATGTTTTGGGGCTTTTGGACAGTGAAAAGATCGGCTTCATCTACATTGAACATTTTAGTAGCATTTAAATTGTATCTTTTAAAAATATTTTCGAGCAAATCGAAGAATTTCGTTTTTTTTTTCTCGGTAAACCAGCATAAATTTTATTTAAATTAATAACTATACTTAACAACATGAAACTGCAGATTAATGGAAAAAGAGATAGAAAAACATATGTTTTAAGAATTTGTAGCTTCTAGAAAAAGTGCTTGATAAAGAAATGAATATCGTGAATAGAGGTTAAAGTATGCTTAAAATAATCTTAACTAGGCTGTTAAATCAGATGAGTCACTTATTTTATGTTACAATTAATAAAAAGTCTTACTCAAAATCATATTTTTAAATTGGACCACCGGTCCAACATAGGGAAATTTTTTCGGTCCAATAAAGGATAACATGCCATTTTTTATTCTTCAGCTTATTTCTCTATCAAAAATTATCACAATCGCGCATGAAAATACATAGATGTAATCCTTATTAAACACAGATTATCGTGCTATCACAGCAGTTTACCTCAGCTTACAAGTTTTAGTACTATCTTACTAGGTACAAGTCCACAAAATAAGATTTCACACGTTTTCAACATAAATCATGCCGTACCTCACGCTACACAGTTCGAAGACTGGTGAAACTTCATACACATTGATTTAATTCCTAAAACTTTACATTTCTACCGTTAAAGTGTAGCATAGATATCTGTACTAGATTTTAAGCCCGAGGTCCAATTTAAGCAGTGGTCCAATATAGGCGGTCTTCCCCTAGTGTTTGCAGCTTTCTTATAACAAACAGTAATTTTCTCCTCAATAGCAGTGTTAAAATCAGCTGTTTCGCTATCATAAATAAGTGCATAACATTTTAATTAACTTCCTAATCCACAATATGCAACGCCCAATAAATGAATCTTACGAGTTACGAACTAACTGCGAAGCTTTTGAAGTAATGCAATGGAAGTAGCCTCCGATCCGCTCAATTTAACAAATGCCCTCTCCACTAAAGTAACTTTCTTTTCTTTCCGAAACTGCATCCCGGAGTGAAAGTACCAAATTAATGACTATGGGGTGCTTTGACCGCAAACGTTGAGCGATTATCGGGGCCAACGTTACTTTTCGGCGCGCCATCTTTTGCGCTCGTTCCATAAACACACTTCTTCTTTTCGCTATCGAATCATCTCATTCGTAAAAAAATCAGTCCGAAATTATACTGGATGAGCAATTAAGTGGTACGTCTCCAGAATTAATTGAAGAAAGCTTTTTCGTTTAATTTTCGCTGAATTGGTCTAGATCTAAGATGGCTACTTTTTTCTCTCTGACTATATTATAAGAAATCTAATTATGGTGTCGCAGTCGTTGGTGAATTCATGGACAATGAAGTAGCTAAAATTTCAGAACATAGACAATACAGATATTTTATAAGTGATCTATAATATTATAAGCTGTAGGTGCGGGGGACCTCAGGGTGTCAAATGTCAAATATTATAAGCTAAGATTGAAATAGTATCAAAGGCTACAGTTTTCAGTAGATAGAAATAATACTTGAGTAGAACTGTTATTCAAATTGTTTTACGAAATAGTTTTGCATCTCTTCCACAAAATATTTTGCAGTTAGAGTAGATAACAAGTGGTTGGCAATAGTTTGATACTTGAGGTTCTTGCAAAATCTGGATTTGGCTTTCTTCATTTTAACATTTAACGCTAGAATAAAAGCAATGGTTTGCACGTTTTGCAGGCGTAACCTTACGGTTATGCTCGTTGTTGTGAACAGCGGCCTACCTAAAAACGGATTGCTATTGTATGTGTGTCTGAGCTAAATCGTACTTCCACCTTAACGGTGCTCTGTAAAAAATGGAAGCCGTACCTTTTCTGCTTTAAACCAGGTAGCGTTGACTACTCTGGCTTGAAATACTGGGTAGTTTAAGAGCGAGCCAACCAACCAGAAATAGTTCAAATAATTTATAGGAGTGGACTGGAGAAAGAATCCTTTGCATTGCAGCCAAGTAAACGATTGCTTGTTTTTGGTTGTCTTAAAGTTTTTACTTCACTAATATCTGTCTTACTAAATGTAATGCAGCAAAAAAAAAAAAAAGGAGAAAAAAACCACTCGTGCGCATTTTAGTTTCATAAATTTTATTTTATAATAAAATCTAAGACACAAAAACATGATGAATATACACATTTTGATGAAAAGCCTCCATGACCAGCTTGTTGAGACCTGCTTCACAGCTGAGAATTGGAGCTGATTTGAGCGTGATTTGTACTACGAAACGTCAATAAAAGAGAGCGCGTTCTGTTTTGTGTTACAAATGTTGTTTTAATATCATGTACTTGAAGCCTATATTGTAGAAATAAATGTATAAATTTCAAAATGAATTAGTACTTATTGTACAATGGTCTACCAATGTAAACTATGTGAAATAATGCGTAAAGCAGCTAGTAATATATTGATAGTTCATAAAAATGTAAAATAAAAAAATACCGTCACCAGCATGCAAATATTTAGAATTATTTTGTTGATAGATATCAGTTTTAAGCTATATATAGTTTAATATTGTTAAAAAAAGTCAAGAGAGGTGCATTATTTACAGTTATTAGTAAATGTTAGTTGCTTTTAATGCTAAAAACCTTACTGTCCGAAAAAAAACATTAATGGATTTTTTGAATTAGTGTCTGATGTTTTATCCTTTATCTGTTATTTTTTTCCTCTATGCATTTTAACATCATGTTGTTCAGTATGATTATTCAATATTAGCATTCAAAGTTAGAAAATATCAATGTATTAACAAAGCTCATTTTTGTAACAGGTTAGTAGAATTACATGTATAAAACATTCTGCAATTATCGAGTAAATCCTTTATAATACTTCATAAAAATTGTGCCACCATATAATGCGTAGTAAGAAATATATAGATATACCCTTGAAATGGTTTTTTATATCAAAAATATGCTTCTCAGAAATTCTTAATTCACTACTATAGATTCAAATGTAGCACCTCCGTCTTATCCATTTGTTTAAGATTACGAATATATAATTTTTTTTATATATATGTCGACATTTTAGTTTGTACATTTTCAAACTTAGCAATGTTATTGATTTAAAAATCCGATGGCTGTACTGAGCATCGACTGTTTTCCATAATATGAAACAAAAAACCCTAAGCTGCAGAAATGACTATAAGATCAAATTTTCTTTTGACATAAGTGTTTCGGAGCTCAATTCTTACGTTTCGATGATTCGCGATGAAAAGTTCAGAGTCTGTAAGTACTCAACCGTGGTGCATGGGAATGTAGATGGGTATTGGGATTGGAGAAGACTTGTGGTGTCCACCACCCTTGTGCTGCAGAACTTTGGCGAGGATTCCAGTTAGCAGCAAAAGTTCTTCCATGTTGTTGTGATGTCCTTTCTTGTGTCCTTTCATCCCAGCTTCTGCAACTGTAACGAGCTCAAAGAGGAAACTCGCCAATACAAGAGTCAAGAGAAAAATAGATTTTCTTCTACAATTTGTCATTTTGAACCTGAAACATTAAGGAAAAACAAATAAGCCCATGATCTGCATTTTTAGCTATTTTTAAACCATACAATTTTAAAAGTATTTTCCGTAATTTAAATTCTTTATCTTATATGCTATTAATTACATAATGCACGTTTTTGATTTTTTTTCACTTATTAATGTATTCACTTTTAATGTATTTTACTCAATGTTAAAACGCAGTTTATGTCCTATTATTCGGTGTTGATGCCAGATGAGAACCAGATTTAAGTGTTACATAGGTAAGTATTACATTTAAGTATTACACTCAAAATTACATACTCGCAGAAAATAAATTTCATTTTAACGCACGTTTTAATATTATCTCTGTTCTGTAGAATTTGTGTGCATTTATGTTTTTCAGATTTTTTTCGCTGTATATACACAATCTTTTGATACTGCTGCTTAAATAAAACTCCTTTTACATGACAGTATAATTTTGGTTTAGTTTTTGTTTAATAATACGTTTGAGAAGAAATTATCATTTGTTCTGAAGCAAGTGACAATGCTAGTAACCCTGGTTTGCGTAACTATATAACACGATTTAGAAAACCTTTTTACGAAAGTATACCTAGATTTAAAACTGGGGATGCTCTAAAAATGTATATAAGTCCACTTAGATCTCTTTACTTTTTATAGCGTCAAATGTATTTTGCTGGAATGGTAAATCAATGGGGAAATTTTTTTTATAGATATCTCAACGCTTTCTTTGTTTCGTACTGTCCACTCTGTTACAGTCATTCTAAATAAGAATTAATAATTACATTGAATCCGGTGATATTTTAAAGAAGACTGCACAGTCAAACTTCCGTGCTTAGCTACCTACTTTGAATTGTCAATTAACTAGGTGAATCTTACTATTCCTTTTTTTCTGATAGTCGAGTTGAAGGTTTGAATGTCCACCCTGTTACACTTGTATTAAGGATTTTTTTTTAAATATTTTTTTCTTGAAGTTGCACTAAAAAGGGTTTGCGAATCATTATTTGACTTTATGCTACTTCTATAAATGTACGAAAGACCAAATGTCTGATTTTTTCTATGAAAGTTATAAACTTGATGTTTAACTTTCAATAATAAAGAAAGAATCGTGCAATCACGCTGGTGCGTAAATATAAAGAACTAAGTTGAAAAATCAACGAATAAGCGGAACGAAAAGGTAGAGCAGAGTGAAATACCAATCAGGAGATCAAATAGAGTCATGTTCGTTACATCATGCAAATACAGGCATCTAGACATAATGGGGGAGCTTCGGAGGAGGATAAATAATGATAGTAGTGTGAGCTCAGTATGTATGGGAATGCGATTTCACGGCGTGCAACAGATTAAACGACGTCGAGTTGCTGCCTGTGTGAGAAATGCAGAGCATTCCATTTCTTTGCCACTATCTGGAAGATTTTGGCTGAGGTAGAATCATTGGGAAGATTGAAATTAGTCGGAGTATGACGAGTTAGACTGAGGAACTCTGTCAGGGGATTGTTGGGGAGGACTTTGGAGAGCCTTAAGCAATGCAAGAACAGCTGTCCACCTGCTCCGCACTAATCTATTCCCCTAACCCTGGCAGCGGGTGCAGCAGACGGCCAGTAAATTGCCCTACAGGCAAGAAAGAACAGGCTGCAGACAGCGTAAGAAATAGCAAAACACATCAACAGACTATTTCGCAGCTGATATCGCGTCTTATTGCGACCAAGTGGCAGCACAGCGGTGCTTTGTTTATCCCTTAACTCGTATGGTGAGAGCAGTAACATATACTTATCGGTGAAGTCGTTTTATGTAGTCCTTTTTACAGAGGATGGGAAATTTTATCTGCATAGTAATTCTGGAAGCATACACATCTGGAGAGAGCAGATAACATGAGATAACACCTGAAATACTTTTAAAGGAACAGTTTTAAAGATCACGGGGTTCTCGTTGGGAAGGCGTATGACTGACAAACATTAATAGTTTCACCTTTTTTAAAGGAGGTTTAATAACTGAGACCGGCAGTTATAATGAGGTACTGCTTATTTATTTACGTCTTTTTAGAGGTGCTAAGGGTCTTTAGTTACTTTTTATGGACGAAAAAACCCCACCATACTCCAGTTACTGCCGAAGAGCTGTTAGAGAGTGAAAGTACTGAAAAGATGGTTTGGCTGGTAATGTCTTCGAACCTAAATCCATTGAACTTCTATGGAACTTTCTAGGGAGGCACTTGGCAGCATATAATTTACTGTCAGAAAAATTCCAGAGCTGTAATTGGTGTTACAAGACGAGCAGCAATGTGTCAACAACTCATTGACAACACAATATTCCTTATCGGTAGACAAAACCTGCACAACTGTCAGGAGAATTCATGTCCTCTACTAAAGGCTGGATGTTTCTTGCTGAACCCCTGCCAGCACAAGTTTTTGACTTTTTTTTGGAAATATTTCTTTCATTACACATGTTCTTACGTCTTGGGGATCTTATGGTATTATTTGTGTTAATTTAGAAGGTTTTTCGCATTGTTACATTGAGAAAAATGTTTGTTTCCTAATCTTTGGACACCAGTGTATTTTGGAAAATAAGATTTTTCACAAATTCAAAGAAGTTAAATTTTTACTCCGCCTTTTGCTTTCATTTTATGTTTAACATGTCTTTTTAAGTTTAGCCCACCAAAAGTGATAAAAGTCAGCTATATGAATGAAATTATGCCTTAACAATAAATGCCTATATTTTCTTATTAAAACAATCGTGTTACTATTTCCTGATAATTGCACAACCCTAATATATTTGCCTTCTCTATTGCTAAACTTTCTTTGATTGTACTATTGCTAAATATACTGCAATTAAGATATTAAAGTTAAAAGTTGTGATATTGAACTTTAAGGTCCATTTATCTTTTAAATTCCAAATTCAATCGTTTCAATCCTCTGCTCAAATATTCATCGAAGGAAAAAAAAATAAATATTCACGGTAAATGCATTGATTTTCTTCGTAAAAATACTTGGAAAATTTATGTTGCATTAAAAATCATAAAAGTTTGTACTTTAAACCCATTTTCTGTGACATGGAAGATAAATTGACCGTACTACTATTCTTTGTGAAACAAATAATAATATTATCGTACGTGAATTTTTGTGTACCCTCTAGTTTTTTATAAGTCTTATAAGTCTATTAATTAAAAAAAAACCGTCATAAATAGATTCTGGCCTTCTGTAACCTTGAAAATAAAAGATTAAGTCTGGCTCTTTTCTTATTGTAGGTGCACTTTTGAGCACTGTTTAATTAAGCCATCGTTTAGTCGAAGAAAAATAATAAAAGAAGTATGAATACACCGCAAAAAATAAGCGATTGTTTTAAAATTATAATACTGGTAGCAGAGGCGTCAGTTTAAAACTGTACTGTGCACATCAATAAATTGTAAAAGGCACAGTAATAAACTTTTAAATTAACGATTTTACAGCTTATTACTGTAAAATTTGCAATTTGCAGTATATTACTGTACATTTTACAGTTTAAAACTGGAACTGCGGTGGCTCGTGTTATACTCTAAACACAACAGTTTATTTTTTGCAGTGTGTGTTCAAAACTCTCTCTTTTTAATGATATTTCGTAAAGAAAGTAATAAAAAATGTTAGCAAATGACAAATGTGACTTCACAGTAGACCGCTCTAAAATTGTGTAGTGAAAAAAAATTGGAAATTGATCTCGCATACCTTGCATTATTGTGACATTTGGTATAAATAACTATCTTGCAAAATTTTAAGCTATTTGGAGATTATTAAGTGACAGCTCAACATCATTAAATGTTTCAAAAACCTAATTTCTAGAGCAATATTTTTTTCGCGAAGTTTTGTAAAATGTACTGAATGCAAAAGCATTTCTATCGATACTTTTCTTTTAACAATTTGCAATAATAACAACCTCAAATACTCTTTTTGCTAAAATTATTTGCAAAAAAAATATTATACATCAATGCCGCGTATTTTCCGTGATGTTCACACTGTTTGAAAAATGAGCCAATGTTGTTCTTCATTATTAGTAAGTTGCAAATTGAAATCGCTTGCTAATTTAATTGCTTGCTTAACACAGTCATTTACTACCTTTAATGCAGACACTATTTCCTTAGCTTGATTGTGTTTAATTCTTTTAGCCCATGTACGAACATCAACTAACAAAAATTATTATCCAGTTTCATTACAGTAAACAGTTCTAAATCCGTTCTTTAACAAAATATGATAATGTTATTCTGAAAAGATTTAACTTGGTTGGCTTCTAGTCTTTTAAGACACTTTTTGACTTTTGGACGCTATAAAGCTTTTGCTATGGCAGCTTTTTACTTTGGAGGCACGCGATCTGTAAAAATAGCTAATCCAACCAAATCCTCACTTAGATATCAAAGTTTTCCTTTCAGTTTAGCAAATGCTCTAAGAACCACTTCACTATCAATTTATGTATACAGTTCTAGTATTTGTAGAAGAAGTAAGTCATTTATGAGGTACATTGTACATAATTCTTTTTTATGTTAAAATTTCATGAGATGCTAGTTTGTATTCCTCGTGAAAGCACAAATTCTTCAAGCGGTAAAACGCCTTTTACCATCCATCGTGATCAGGGTTGCCAGATTTAAGAACTGTAAATACGGGACAGGTTCTTGGGAGGAGGGGGGAGGGGGTTAAGAGATGAAGTCTAAAGGTTGAATTTTTGCAATCTTGACTTTGATATCAAACGTTTCTCACAAATATAAATGAAGAAAAAAATACACGATGATCATATGAATAAAAACTTCATTTTTTACCATTGCATAGTTATTTTTCCTCATGAATATTGGTAGGAAAAGGTTTTCCACTAATTATTGTGAAAATTCGTATTTCCCTGTTATTAACCCCTTTTTTTCCTGACGCTTCAGTTCAAATTTTGCCGGTTGGGGGGGGGGAGGTAAACTATACAAAATTTCAATGTAAATTGTACCAAAAAAAAAAAAAAAAAGCCACGCCCACTTATATGTAAATATATTAATTTCCAAAACCAGAGGGAAGGCCATTGACCACCCGTCCTGATGTCCCAAATGACGGGCCTATCTTGGCGTGAAAGATAGAATAGTCGCTTCTACTGATGACTAATGTTTAGTATGTACTTTTTCAAAAAGCTAGACGTACCAATGGGAAATTTGAACGCGAAATAATTTTAATAAGTCATTAACAGAAATATTGATTATAATTAAGTAGACATATACTTAAACCTAACTACTAGATTTCATTATAAGAAGTTAATCTAAAACAAATTAAAAAAAAAAAAAAATCAGTATTCAATATCTTGTGGGGAAAAACTGTACAAGTTTGTGAATATTATAACATGATAATTATTCTTACATAACCTCGGAAAATTCCTTGTTTTAAAATCATATTTGCTACTAAATTTTACTGCTGCAATAATTCTTCCTAAGTTTTGATGGTCTTTAGGATGCTATAAAACTCCCTGTAATTTATATCACTAAGAGTTATGAGTGTTAGTTTTAAATACTCGAATCACACTAACAAAAGCACTTGCTTTTGAGTCATCTACGTGCAGTCTTGATGCAGCATCAATTGAAGAGTCAAATAATATACTTCGTTGTTGTCTTGTTTTTGCTTTCTTTTCCTGATTTCTCTTATTACTTTTAATTGTTTGTTTCTTTTCTTGCTATTTTTTGAAATGTTAGTCTTTGCCTTCTATAAAACTCATCCTTTTCCCTACTTGGTCTTGAAGGAACTGCCAATCTTCAGGTATTTTAATGGTATATTCACTGCCTTCATAAGAAATATCAAACAATTGTTTTTAATTGCTTCATTAAACTCTTTTTCGATTCGTCATTACCTCTTGGATGCCCTATGTTTATTTTTACACATTTTGGCATATTTTTCATAGATAATTTTCATAGTTTTTGTGTTACCGGTATATTTGCTGATTACCATAACAGAAGAATTTCATTAATAACAGTTTAGCAGCTTTTTGACAATGTTAATTTCCTAATCTTTAAATCATGAAGTAGCCGCCGCAGCACTTTACCACTTGTTAACAATTGGTAGTTATAATGTACATCAATAACTGAAACAAGTTGTCCTATTAGCCATATTTCAGTATGGAAATGATGTTGTAAAAACTATTTTCGAATTCTGCACACCACTTATTGCAAAATTAATATAAAGTCAATGAGCTGTTATTTAACTGTAGAAAACATTCATTAAAATGAAACTTCTTTCTGAAAAATTTAGACATAGTTAAAACTGTATCAAAAATGAAAATAATGTAAGCTTTAGCTTTTATATAAAATGCTGACATGATATTTTAACTCTAGAGTTACAATAAGTTGAGAACAAAATGAAAGTGTTCTGTTTACCTAAGATAACGATTAAAAATTACAGATTCAGAGTTCTGAAAACACTGAGGTTAACTATAACTGATTACATCAGGTTTTAAACTTTATTATGCTTACAATGCACAAACTAATGAATAACCATTGAAAATATATTTTTTGAATATTTGTTGCATCATGCATATTTCGTACCGAAAGTTAAAATTTTTACCACACCTTTTTAAATGTCATTTGGGGCAACTTTAGTGTTTATGCTCATTGATTTTTGAAAATATTTTTTTTGGGGACAGTCTACTTCACAGGACTCGAGATCATCATGTAGAGCAGACAACTCAGTTAATGAACGCTTTAGTTCAATTCCTTTTTCAAAAATTCATACACGGCAAAAAATAAACTATTGTTTTTACAGTATAATACTGGCAGTAGAGGTTTAAGTTTAAAACTGTAAAATGCATAGTAATAAACTGTAACTATAGTAATTGTACTGTTTATTACCACAAAATTAGCTGTATTGTACTGTAAAAACAACAGTACAATACTGGCAGAAGAGATTCCAGTTTAAAACTAAAATGTGTAGTAATAAACTGTTATTACTGAAAATTAGCAATTTTACAGTTTATTACTGTAAAATTAGCTGCATTATACGGTAAAAACATCAATTTTTTACAAAGTAACAGAGCTAAAAATTGTACTGTTTGGCATTTGAAGGTAATAACATTTTAACTGTGGCATAAATAATTATTTTTTCAAAATTGGGAGAACTTTAACGGTTCTGCTTCAGGGGTTTTGGTAGGCTCAAATGCAGAAAAAGATGAAGCTCGGAAAAAAATCGTATATTCTAGTCGTTTTGTTTTTGAAAATATTTAGGAAGAATTCACTATTGCCAGTTCATTTAAATTTAATTTTTTAATTGAAAAAAGTGAGTTTAAGTTTTTTTCAAAGAAAAATAGGTTACTTAAAACCCCGAAACAATTGTGTATGCGAAAGTATTATCCCGAAAGTATTTGTAAATGCGTGCGATATTTACCGTTTGTTATATATAAGTATTTTAATTTTCTTGAACATACAAGTTGTTCATTCATTGGGAAAGTTCATTCAGTCGTCGGTTTACCATGATTCAACTTACCATGAAAAATATTGCTGCCGGTTGAAAGAGATTTCGAGTGCCGTATTTCATACTTTTACTAGCAACACAGTAAAAAATTTGAGTAACCTTACTCCATCAAAACGGTGGCAGCTTTCTGCACCTGCATCCAAAGCTACCACCAATGCAATGGTGTAACTTCAGTTATAAAACCAGTGTAACATACATAACGTTACACCAGTTTATCAGTTAAGTTTCTCCATTTCATTCGAGGCAGCTATTGTGCCACCACTTATAGAAGTTAGGTTGCACACTTTTTTTACAGTGAAGTAATCATCATTCCACAGATTTCCTAGTTAAATCGCAGAGTTCAATAATTTTATACACCTTAATTAACTTATTTGACTAGTTATTTTATGAAATACCTATTTATTCTGTGAAATAAAGGATTTTACTATTTAACTGTAGTATATGTACATTAAGAACCCAGCTTTCAATTCATAGTCATGATTCCAATGAAGACTTTTTTTTTGTTTATAAGGCCAGGCCAATTATAAGCAAATGCTAATATAGTAGAAATGCATTAGCAAAGGATTAACTATGTATAGCAATTTTAAAGTTCTTCAGCTACATTAATATCATTTTTGAATTTTCATACAATGTCTGAATTGTTGTTTTCTTAGTTAAATAAATGTAACAAATTATGTTATTAAAATAATTAACGAGTTTTAGCGTATACACGAGTAGTACTTTCAAAACTTTGTATAATATATAAATGAATGCTAGCACAATTTTGCAAAGACAGACCTTACACATTTTAGCGCAGGTACAATTTGTGCACACACAGAGTAATACTTCTTATAAATAACATTAGTAACATTAACTTCGTTACTTAAAACCACGTAAATCATAAGGTCATATCTGTTCTTACCCATTATAAAATTACGCACTACATTTTGATTTTTAATAATTAGTGATATTTCACCTGCTTGAAAACAAACTCAAAATATAAAGTGGATTTATTTAGAAAAAAGTATCATAATAAACATAATCAGATGGAGAAGAATATGTACCTAATATCATGTTTATGCTTTCAATGTGGATTGTAAAGTGAATAGTACTTTATACTGTTAGGTTAGGGTTAAATGTACAAAAAAGGGTATTTACGTTATAGTGAAGTAATGAAATATAGTATGTTTCTCCTACTTTGTTCTAAAAACAATTTTAATTTTTTGGGTTAGGGAAACGGGGATATGGGGAGATATGATAAGTGTTTTGAAAAGCATTTTTCTCCATTTTTCTTTTAAAGAAATAAAATTTCCCACAAGTTGAAGTAATTTTTAGATTAAAACGATGGACACCTTTTTGTGCTCTCCTTTTTCTTTAAATTAAAAACTAACTTTTCCATTACGGATTATCTAATAGCGTACATTGTTTAGCTGTCCTGTACTTTCTCTTATGACTTTTTCAACGGCTTAATAGGCTCCAAAAGCGGCGTAAATTAAGGAGTATTAATGTATGAAACATGTACTTAATAAAATTTTCTGGTTAGGAGTAATCAAATGACCTTAACATCATTAAAAAAAAAAAAAGGAAAGAAAACGTCAGTTCACGCCTTCAAACTTGACTTTTACGAATAAAAACATAACTCGTTGACATTTTATTTGATTAAATTTATTAGAAAAGAAGAAAAACTACGAGTATAATTTCGTTGCTTCAGAAAAAATACGTGATACATTAATCGTATTCGGTTTAGAGCAAAACATATAACTTATGAGATTTTCCAAGTATCAGAGATAAACACATAAAGTAATATTTTAGAATATTTAAGATTTCTCATTTCAATGGGCCAACACTCTTAAACAGTAGAAAAATATTAAATACTTAAACAGCAGAAAAAATTACAAATTATTATCAGCAGATTTTCTTCTCTTAAGTAAATGTTATTGGGTCATTCCATATAAGTCAACAAATGGGCCGTGCCTCACCATTTTTGATTTTGATGATATTTGGTAGCTAATATGCACCAATATTCTGTACCTCCAAACTGTTTTATTTTTTTCTCGAAAAAATTTTATTCTCGAGATATAGCCATTTTTTTGCTCCGCCGATGAGTAAAATTCGGCATTTTTGATCTTTTTTCTAAGAGCTCTGGTAAATTTATTTAAAATGGTAGAAAGATCAACACAGGCCGTTTTTGGGGAGTGAAAAATGCCAATTTTCATTTTTTCTCAAGTTTAAGCAATTTTTTCATAATGAAGGACTACTGGTATCTTCTTATTTTTTCCTGTGCTTCTAGTATTTATAACTGGGTGCAAGAGAAAAAAAAATTGGAACCCCACTGTTAGTCCTTCATATACTATTTCATGCTTGAAATGACGAAAATGGCACTTTTTGAACCGCAAATTGACCCGGGAAATTTTATATTTAGGCTTAACTTAAACCGTTTCTTTTTATGTACGCATCAAAGTTCATTCTTTTAGCTTTAAAATAAGTCATGTTTGATCTTTCTACCATTTTAAATAAATTTACCATAGTTTTTAGAAAAAAGATAAAAAATGCCGAATTTTACTCATCGGCGGAGCAAAAAAATAGCTATATCTCGAGAATAAAATTTTTTCGAGAAAAAAATAAAACAGTTTGGAGGTACAGAATATTGGTGCATATTACCTACCAAATATCTTCAAAATCAAAAATGGTGCGGCACGAACATTTCTGAAAATTTGTTGATTTTATATGGAATGACCCATTTTCGCACGATTATCGGCGGAATTTCTGAGAAGGTATATTATTGTATTAATTTTTAATGTAATACAAAATGATAATGTTACAAAAGAAGATTTATATCCTTCAATAACTAGAGTTTATAATGAAAATGACTCTTGACAAATTGAACTAAGAAAATTTTTCTTTGTTTTTTTTTTAACAGTTTATATTTTTTATCTATTTTATTAATTTTCTTTTCTTTATCAAGTTTTCATATTGTTTTTCAGATGAATTTTAACTCACAAGAATCAATTAACAGGGATCAGTAAAGTAATCCTTACAATTATGCGATATACTGCTGTTTATATATGCAAAATATATTCCATACGGACAAACTTGCAAAACATTTATTGCAAATCTGATGACATAAACCCAGCAATCTATGTTTCCTTATCATATGTTTATACTTGAATGTTGCCGAATGTTGCCGGAATGTTTCAATGTCGCGTTACTGTTTTCAATGTAAATTTTACTCTATCTAAATTTCTGCAAAACTTTAAAACACGAACATGATCTTAAATGAACGCTTACATTTTAGAATAATTTAGGAATTTAATGCACGTAATGCAGAAGTTTCATTTGGTGTTTGATAAAATATAAAAAAATACAACGTAGAAAGCATTAAATGGTTTATAAACCACTTTATTATTCTCTCTTAAATACAGTTTGGTACTTAGGTGAGACTATTATTATTTCCTTTATTATGCACAGGACATGCAAGAAGGCAGTTTATAAAGGTAAATCTAGTTTTTTGGCTTAAAAATTTTTTCATGACTAAATTTAGCAATGAATTTTGTAAATCTATTTTCAAAAATCCAAAATGTGTTACATTTTAATGCCTGTTACGTAAAGAATTTCTTGCAGTTCTTAAACAATTATGACAATAAGAGATGGGTCTTCAAAGGGTTTTTCTTTGCACTTTGTACTTTATTATATTGTTTTGCATTAACCAACATACTTATAAAGTAAATAATTCCGTAAGTTGACAGTATATTAAGATTAAAGCTATTTTTTTAGTTTATAGAAATCATAACTTGATGGAAACTAACTTTTTTTAGTTAACACTATAAACAGCCATAAGTCATATTAAAGCAACAAAATTATTTTCTTGGGTTTCAAATTTATTGTATTTATTTTATAGTCATTGCAAATTATGTAGCTTTTCTTTACTAATTAAAGTCTTTTTTTGTACTCGTACTCTAATATTTGATTATTCACTTAGTTATCCTCATTAAATCATATTTTGCGTTGATAAAATTAGAGTAACTATAAAATGTAGAGAAGATGCTATTAGACATCAGTACGCTATTAGCTATATTTTTTGATATTCTACGGTCTCAAACAATATTATACTAAGGCCTATTGTATTAAGGTTATTTAGAAAGATATTATTATTCATTTTCCTGCTATCCAGGCAACTTTTCCACTATGAAAATAATTTATATTGTAGTAAATGTTGCAAATATTTTCAAGTACATTATCAAAACACTATTTTATTTCATTATCAAAACATTCTTTCATTAAATTAAGGTTATTTTGAATGATTTTAGTACTATTCAGTTACTTACTGCACAGGAACTTTTTGTCTTATGAAGATAATTTATATTGCACACAATTTTGTAAATATTTGCAAATACATTTTTAAAAACATGATTTTAAACAGAAAATAATTTTTAAAAAATGTATATCATTATTCAAACTTAAAGAGAAAATATTCGTGCTTGACTAATAAAACTGACTGATAAATAAAATATTTTAATTTCGAAAATCAATGATAAACGTCTAAACGTGATAGCTAAATAAAATATGAATTTACACGTAAGAGTTAAATCACAGTGAATTTATAAAATTCTAGTTATGTGAATATAAACTAACTCAAAAAAAGATTGATGAAAAGTTTTTAGAAATCCCAATTACACTGTAGAACAAAAAAAAAGAAGAAAAAATTAAACGTCATATTTTTTTGTCCAAGCTTTACCATAAAATTGTTGTTCAAAAATACTCATAATTTTAAGTGTAAGTAAAATAGTATCCTTCCAAAAAAGCTATATGAAATGTTTAAACACAATAACAAACAACGAAATTTCAAAATATTACTATCATAAGTACATTTAGCAATGCATGAAGTACATTTTAAGAAAAAAAAATCGTCTAAAAGTTTCTAAAAATTACCATTATATCGTATAATTAAAAAATAAGTAAAATAAAATAAAAACAAATAAATAATAATAATAAAAAAATACGATTTTTTTTCTTATCATCCTCATCATGCTGCTCGGAAAGGCATGTACATTTAATGTAATTTTATAAATTATCTTTTTTTCCCAATGACTGCTAAACAACATTTTTAACTTATAAATATTTTTAGAAAAATGCTCTTGTATAACGGAATCATACGGCACAGTCAGCAGAATATGCTTTTGTAATTAATTACGTCTCAAAAAGCGCTGCAATAATTCATTGTATCCATACCTGCGCATGCGCCGTGAGAGCTATCCAAAGTGCGTCCGACTCGTTGAAGAATGATGAAATGGATGATCATTCGTCCAAGTGGGATTCCGCCAAATCTTTATATAGTCGGGTGAAGGAGAACGCAATCTTTCCGTTTTTCCTGTCGCCCTCCAGGCATGAGGAAAAAAAAAGCCCTAATCCAGGCCGTGATCGCTCCAGCATTCAGTCTCAAAGAAGAAAAGGTATTACCATTAGAAGGCCAGAGTGTTTTATGGGCAGAAAGTTTTACTTTTAGATCGGTGGCATCATTTTGTTCCTGTTCTTTTTTTAACACTCATCCGAATCAAAAGGGAGTTGGAAACAAAGTAGTTTTTTTTTCTTCCTTAGTAGTGAAGGGCATTTTGTTCTGCCTTGTAAGTTTGATGGATGATTATGTGAAGTCGAAAGAATTTATAAATGCTTAATTGATCGTCCAAAAAATTATAAAAGAAGCTTTAAAGTAGAGGATCTCAAAAAGTGGAATGGAAGTTAAAGTAATATCCAAAACGTTCTTAAAACAGTTTGGTAAATACGAAAAGTATGGAAATGTCACGTGATAATTACGGAATATAAACTTGAAAAAAATGTTGAACAGTTAATTTCCATGGGGTTCTCTTGTTATTATATAAAATTTGACTTTATACTTCAAAAGTTCACAGAGGAAGGAGTATCCTGCCTACTGATACTAAGTGTCCAAGTTTTTACGAGTTGCAAAATTGCAACACAAGTAATAGATACTTACAAAAATTTATGAAATATGTTTTTTATGTACGATCAGTCAATTTCTGGTTAATTCCATTTGAAAAAAAAAGACCGATTGTTGCCCAAAAATAGTCTGCAAACACTCCATTTATGTTAAACATTTGTAATATCAGTTAATTTATCAACAAATGTTTGATATGGTATTAACAAAATTATTACCGAACAAGCTCTATTTAGCAACTTTTCCAACAAGGCCATACTACGAGTAGAATTGTATCTCCTTAAAACGTGTCGAGTGCGAAACGTTTTTTCCTAACGAGAAAATTTGAACATATCCCTGCTTTTCAATTTTTCCAATAAAAAGCTACATAAAAAGAGCATTTAATAGTGCGACACTGAAGTTACAAATAGGTCTTAATAAAATACGTTTTTCGTGAAGAATTTAGATATTTTACTTAGTGCGACATTAAACACAAGTTAGTTTTTTGTAGCAGTTTTTTTTTTCCTTTTTTTTAATATTATAAACGCATTAAAATTCCAATGTACTTTTTCACACTACTATAATTTTACTTTATTAGTTAGTTCACATCGTCTTTTTTCTTTTCACAAATTTTAATTTTGAAACAAAGAATAATCATTTCATCACTTAAACAAGAAAGAAAGAAAAAACAAAAACCTGCTCGTTTGCATTTTGCAAGTAGACAGCTTCAGTTTTTCCATTAAATAGTTTACATACATTTGGAAAAGTTTTTTTTTCTTCTCAATTTTTACTATTCAATTTGATGCTACAGCTCCTCCCTATTTTGGTCACTATAATAGTTATGGTACAGGCCACCACCAATCTTTTGGTCACAGCTGCAGCCATTGAACACTTAAAAGTTGGAAACCCTTGATTTAAACTGATTGCGAAAGATCAAGACATAATTAAGATTTTTCTTTTTTTGCTCTCTTAGTAGCCGAACTTAGTTTTATCCATCTCACAGATTTGGATTAAAAAGATACCTGCTTTTATAAGTATAGCTCAATTTATTATGCTCTCCCCAGAAAGTGCCCTTAACAGTTTAAAATTTCTAAATTGACCAAATCTAATGCGAAAAGGAACATTGAAGGGAAAATTATTTATGAAGAACTGAATGTGAGAGAAATGGGGAAAATCTAAAAGACGCATTATTATGACGTATGTATTATGAGATGACGCGTTATTGTAAGCTGAAAATTGGAACATGCAATGATGTTAATAACTTTACTATTTTAAAGATAAATGTCCTAGAAATTTTATATCAGGTTTAACCTACTTCTCTTAACCTCTAACTTTAAATCAGTTGCACAATATGTGTATTGTACTTTACGCTCTCAGTCATTTTTAGCAATAATATTTTTCACATCACAGTTTAAAATTTTGACGGTGCTACTTTTGCTATGTAGTTCCATTTGTATGCCAAGTAACTATTTATTATAAGAAGACTAAGTTGGCATTGAGGTTTGCCTTTTTTGATGATTGACTTTCGGCTCATACTCTTAACGCACACCCCAATTTTGCCTATTTTTCAGGATGCACTGGTAATAAAGAATACTGTATGTACATTAGTGCATGTCATACGTCAGTGAAAAAGAAGAAAAGCACTTGAGACGCATTTGAGATCTAATTTATTTGCACATCAGAAGTTTCTTACCGGTGCTTTTGCAAAATACTAAAGTTTACTCACTGTAAAACTGCAACTAAAAATGTATGGTGCTGCTCATATTAACCATATTGCTTCTGGCCTTTTTTTAATAGTTAGAAACAATGATCATCAATTAGAAAAATCGTTTATTCGATACGTAAAAGGCACGATAACAGTAAAATAAAGTATACTTTAGCTATGGCCAGTAATAAGATACCAACAGTTTACAATAGTTCAAATACGATACCAATTCAAATACCTAAGATTTCTTCTGTTATTGTAAAAATTTCTTATCAAGTGAGTCTCTTTTACTACTATTTATGTGACTCAAGTACGAATGAGAAATGTAGCATTAATAAATAAGGAAAGGAAGTTTCATGGCATTGATGTGTGTGCCCACAACAAGGTCATTAACAAAACCGGTAAAAGAGCATCTCGTTTCTTTTATAGCGTACTTTCTCGTAAAAGTAAAAGAAAGAAGGAAAAAAAAAACATGAAATGTGACTTAGTGCATCGAAAAATTATCGCTGTCCAAAATAATAATAATAATAATAATAATAATAAGTTAGAGAATAAATAAAGCAGTTTAATAAATGTTGGGTGATTAAAGTTGTAAAGTGGGATTTTTGAGATAGGAAAATGTGTGTGAGTCATCTCCCCCCCCCCCACTCCCCTAATAACTTAGGAGGGAATTGCCCGAATCGAGCAATTTTTTTTTTGTTCTAAAGATCTCAGCGACTACACGGCATTCCCATATTTCGCTTTTTAATTTGAATGTTTTTTTCGTTCAATTTTTCTTAGTACAAAAAATTTTAGCATGAGTAAAAGCGAGGAAAATATAAGGCCAATATAAATCCCGAGCTTTTCGATGGATTTCCTTCAGATTTAGTTGGAAAAAGCTTTTAATGGAGAATATGTATAGATAAGAGCATTTTAATGTAGGTATTTGAGGGTTACGTTTTAAAAGATTGAAATATTTTATATTATTAACAGCAACACGAAAAATATTTTTTTCGTAATAAAAGGTTCTGCAGATTCTAAATATATTCGCTCGGTTTAAAGCTATAGAAAAATTTATTAATTGAAGTCAATATACCACACCTCGTAGATTTAACATTAACACAAATCAAGAGAAAAAATACGACTGATACCAAATTAAATGAGTGCAAAGCGCTATATTTTTACCAGGGTTGCGAGGTCGATGGTAAAATGATTTCGAATAATTTTATTACATTTGACTCCGTCTCCTTGACTCTGATTCTGACTCCTCATAGATGGCAGAAAGACAGGCTCAGAGAAAAAATGACCGACTCCTATTCTTAGAATTTTAAAGAGTCCAAATCACGACTCCACTTTCCTAGCCCTGATTTTTATTGTGAAATAATAATTGTTGAGATGATTTGTTTTTATTTTCATGCTTAAGTTTTTAAATAGTAAATTTTGTTTTATCAACAGAAAATAAAAGGAAATTCATAGTGCGGTAATTTTTAAATAGAAAGAAAGAGCTCAGCAGATGATTTTTTTCTTACATTATTCAAGGGAACATTTTATTATTTATTTATTTAATTCGTAAAGTATATTTATTTTTTGATTTTTTTTAGTTGTTGATAACAAATTAAAAATAAAATACGATGACTTTAAATTTTACCCAAAAGAAAGAACTACGAACGTTTTCTTTTTTTTCGTAAAATGCATTTATTTTGATGTACTTTTTATTTTTAATTCTTTTTTTAATTAAAAGTATTAAAGATTTTTTACGGAAATAATAGATTTGCTGCATTGTTTCAAAGGTGCTGCTACTTTCTTTGTTCGTTTATGTACATTTTACGTACATATTTTATTAGATGAGAGGGATCTATTTTGCTTTTAAAAATCAGCTCTAAATTCTAAAAGTGTATTAGTATATTGAACAAAATTATCAATCTTAGATAATACTGGTCGGGTGATATAATATCCATGTTGGTATACGGAAAAGTAGGCTCTCTTAGTTCTGGACGCAATTTATTTACAACATTAACATCTTTTAAAGCATTTAAAGTGGAAAGCATTAAGGAAAATAGTTGCAAGAACATTTACTATTATTTTTATTTTCGAAAACAAATCATTCGTTTACGTAAGCCAGTTGATTTAACGTTTTTAGTAGCTAATGAAACCCCGTTCAAGTTGTAAATATGGAAAATACAAAATATTACGTGAAGCTGTGTTACATGTGCTCTGTTTATTTTAACCAAGATTGCAAACAGCAAAATAATTTTTCAGCTGTTTGTTTATCAATATTGTTGCTAGATTGTAATTTAATACTTCGCTCTGTAATAAAATTTTTAATTTCACAATTCAATAAAAAGTGGATTCTTTCTTTTTGTTTTATGTGTGAGACAAATCCTAACCAGAAAAGGAAAACATTGCCTCCCCGTTAATGTCTAAACCTCAAAACAATCATCTTTCAAAATAGGTTAATTGAATATCGTACAATTTTAATGATTCCTAAAGAATGATACGAATCGTTTTTTCTTTTTTAAAATGCTGGAGACATAGCACGGACATTTTCAGGCTATCTGAATGAATCCGAACAAGGGGTTGATCGAGCTGTTAATGGTTTCGCAAGATCGTCCGATATGTATCTCGATATCCATCTGATACACTTGGGCTTGGCGGAGAGTGGTGCTGCATTAACGCTCTAATTCTTTGTAAAGACACAAGGAGATTCTATGGTTGGGATACCTAATTAAGTGTGTGTGCAAGGATATTGAATTAACATGGAATACAAATTATCTGATGTCTTCTTTGTTTAGAATTAATCTGTAAAAATGTCAATGATTCCTCCCTGAAAAATAATTTTAAAGAAAACTCTTCATTCACTGCAAAAAAATGAACTGTTGCTTTTACAGTATAATACTGGCTGCCGAAGTTCCAATTTAAACTGTAAAATGCACAGTAATAAACTGTAAAACTAGGGATTTTACAATTTCTTACTGAAAAGTTAGCAATTTTACAGTTTATTGCCGTAAAATTTAGCTGTGTTATACTGTAAAAACAACAGTATAATACTGACAGCAGAGGTTCCAGTTTAAAACTGTAATATACTTAAATTAGCAGTTTTATAGTTTATTACCTTAAAATTACCAATTTTACACTTTAGTAATTTAAAAGTAGCAATTTTACCGTTTATTACTGTAAAAATAGCAATTTTTGCAGTTTATTACTATAAAAATAGATGTATTGCAGTGCAAAAACAACATTCATTTTTTTTAAGCTCTTTTTATTTTACAGTGTGAAGTAACTCAAGATTGAAAATACCACCTTAAATTTGATTTACAGTTACATTTGTGTAATGTGTTTTGTATACGTTTTTACATTCTGAGTGTCTCTAATGTGTACTTTTTGTAACGGTGTTAATTCGGGATAGATAATGCGCTCATAAAACATGTTAATACATTGTCCTCGAAGGGACCTTTTGTGTACGTTAATAATGAGTGGCGTAAGTTAAATCTTTCGTGGTCAGAAAATCTTCCAAGTTCCTATCACGTATCAAAACTGCTGTCATGAGAAAGAAAACCCTATCTCCAAGGAAAAACGTTTGGGAAAAAACTAGAGCACATAAATTTTTAACCTTTTTAAATTCAATCGAACCCGCTTAATGGAATAGCCATTTTGCCACGAAAACATATTCTACTAAGCGGGATGATCCATTATCCGGGATCAAAATAATGCATTACGACGATTTGGTACATTGATAATCTATTATAGTGAGCGGGATATTCTTTTAACCTATATTCTAATAAGCGGGCTCGACTGTACTATTATACTTTAAAAAATGTTTCAGCTTCTAACTAGAATCCACTGAAATAAAGATTTTAAATTTCTTTGATAACTATATCTTTGAACAAACAACAAAAAATCTAAAGATAAATTGCAGCAAAATTTAGAGTTAGGGCCTTTTACATTTTGACGGCAGATTACCTCTGAGAGCTTTGATCGAGGGTTGCCTTGTTCCTGGGGTGTATCAAAAGCGTGAAAGTCGGATACGGGTCTCTGAAAGTAAGTGGGCTTCTTAAAGCAAATTTACCTTCAATTTTCAGCTTCAAAACCTTCGCAACTTCTTCAGCTGCTGAGATTCCAGCATTTTCGGTTACTCTTTCAGCTATTCCCATACGTTGTAGTCTAGCAAGGCCGTATCCAGAAAAAAATTTCGGGAGGGGCCCAGAGTTTCGCACATTGCCCAAACACACATACATTTTTGTGTGTGCTATGAGTCTAATTTCTAGCTGACCCCCCCCCCCCCCCCACGATGTTTGATGTGCGTGTTTTTCATTTCTTTATTCTTATTATTTTCTTGAACTGACCTTTATTGGAAATGGAGAGATATGTAATGACAACTTTTTTAAATGGGGTAGAATATCCGTAATTTTAGGGGGTCCCGGGGTTTCTCCCCCGGGAAAATTTTTGAAAAAAGTTTTAAAATTCTGCATTTTGAGGCCTTATATGGGGCAATCGGGACTTCAAAAACATGTTGGAAAAGTAGGCAAACAACAATCTCATAAATTTTCTGCATTCTTTTGCAAATTAAGATTAATCAAAGCTTAAGAAAATGTTTAGTTTAACAAACGATTAACATTAAGCGACAGAGAGGGAGGACAAGGGTGGAGAAAAGATTAACACATTATCACTTGCTTACATCGGTTTTCACTATAGTTACATAGTAGTTTTTGATCAGTTCTCCAACTCACCGACAGACACAGCACTTGTTAGTAACATAAAATAACCAATATTATAAAACACATAAAATTCTTTAAAAGAAATAGTGTAGAGATTTAAAAAATAATTAACGAGAGAGTAACATTCTGGCCATTTAGTTAATTCATATTTTAATTATTTATAAGAAATAGGATTGAAGCACTTTTGAAGGAGTTTCAAAAAGGTATTTAATGATTTTCGATTAGGGGCATTAGGGGGTAAGAATCTGAGTGGTGTAAGTTTTATGGGGGGAGGGGGGACCGCCGATCAAACTGATAAGTAGCTTGCCTTGAGCCTGAATTGATTTGGGAAAGAGAGCTGGAAGTGCTAATGAGAGGTCTTGTTTTCAAATTTGTTTTGCAGCTAATAAGAATTTGAATTGTCTTTTTTTTTTTTTTTTTTGTACTTCTTCAAATTTTTACTCGTTTAATAGTTAAAAAGAAAAAATAATATAATTTTTTTTGCCATTTGAAATTTAAAAAAAAAGAAAACTTTTTTTTTTCTGTTTTACATTATAAAACATTTCGGGTTTCGGGGGGGGGCTCGGGCCCGTCGGGCCCCCCCTCTGGATACGGCCTTGTAGTCTAGTATAAAAAAAAGTCTTACAACCTATCATGTTCAAGATATATTTGCATAAAATCACGTTTGTGCATAAGCTTTTGCAACATAAAAAATTTCTTCCTTTTTTTTAAATTTGTGATTTTTGTTGCTATTTTGCGCATCACTGTATGTATTTTTATGTCATTCTTACAGAAATTGCACCGAGCTTAGGGAATTTCTGAATACACTTAACGGAGTATAATCACTACTGAGAAAGCATTTTTTACAGGAACTTTAAGGGTACCCAAAATATCAATGAAACATCTATATTTATTTAATACTTTTCATCATATAATGTGTTGGAGTTTTTACAAACAAGAAGGTAGGTACATTTTACTGGGAATGTCCCTTTAAAGTCTGCATACAATTTTGTAAAATTATCAATGTAATACAAGCTGGCTTTGTAAAAATAATGTTTAAGTTTTGTTACAAATATTCATGTGGTTTATGAAGCATGAAAGGAGGAACTATTACACATCTAAAATACAACACACTAAAGTCAGATTGTTTGTACTTAAGACGTTAATCAGGCTCTTAAAATCAATGTGATAAGTAACCTAGATTTGAAACCATAACATTAATATTAAACAATTCTCCAATTTTAACAACGTAAGTCGAAAAAAATCTTTTAAAAATCTAAACCCGGTAATAATTATTGCTAGTAGTTGCACTTCGTAACACACTGAAAAATCCTTCTATTTATTGCATCATAATTATGCACTATGCGACTTTTAAAGAAGGATTTTACATGATCCAATATTTAAACGCTTCCTCCCTCCAAAATAAATTTCTTCCTTCTTTTCTGAGGTGTAAGGCCAAGCATGATATTTTATTTACTTTTCAGTTACATTTGTTCCTTCCTTCCTTGAGGTATATTCTTTCCGTTATACTTTTCTCTTTCTTGCTAAGAGTATACTCGTTCCGTTATTGCACAACTTGATCTCGAAATAACATGGAAATGGAGGAAGCACTTATGCCTAATAAAATGGGATTTAGGACTGTTCGCCTCGAATGACACTGTTCATTATAGGATTAGTTTGGGACTTAGGACTCAGCGGAGCATGATATCGTCTTCCGAAACAGAAAAGAGATGCACGTGGAAGCTGGTGTTACATGATGTCTCTTGATCCCAAAGAATCTGTTTTCATTTTTTTTAAAGTCTTTACTCTCTTTCTACTTAAATATACTCTGCATTAAACTGTAATTTTAATTAAGTCATTTATTTATACTCCAACATTGCAAATTTACGGATGGAGAGCGTGCACTTTAATTCAGTAAAAAGGTTCCAGTTGTCTGAATGTGTACTATAACGTGTTCCTAATTTTCTCTCATATAAAGAAACTGTACTGCACTGTAAAAAATGGATGTTGTTTTTACAGTATAATACAGCTAATTTTATAGTAACAAACTGTAAAAATTGCTAACTTTACACAAATAAACTGCAAAATTGCTAATTTTACAATTTATTACTGCATTTCAGTTTTAAACTTAAACCTCTGCTACCAGTATTATACTGTTGTTTTTACAGTAAAAAGCAGCTTTTGCACAAAATCTTCATTAATGAAGGAAGGTCGACCACTCCGTTCCTTGGTGTGCACATTAGAGTGGCCATCTTTGAACGCTAGTACGCAAATCCTAACCATTCCATCGCTCATAATGGTTTCACCATGTACTGAAGAAAATCTCGCGATGAATATCGATAGCTTTTAACCCCCTTTTGCAGTTAGAAAACGAATTACCGCACTTACCTAACAGTCGACGGCACTCTCAATCGATGGACGTTTTTTGAAGCTGATTGTACGATATAATAAGTGCCTTACATTTAATGTCAATTATGTAGAAAAGTAATGTAAGGTAGGGGCTTTCATGTAAAAATACATTGTAAGGATACTTCTGTCTGTTTTTAATTTACATCAAAACGGTACTTACTTTAAAAATGCACCTCGTATTTTTTGTAGTGTGAAGTATTTTTCAAATCGGTTCCAAAAACGTACCGAATGCGTTCTGCCATGGATTAAGGTTAAATTCAAACTAGGGAATATATTTGAGAACATATTTGGATCACACATTTGGAGTATTTTTTGGAACAACTCTGATGTCTAGCAAAACGTTGATTGGTTGTACTGTGAAATGAATGTACACTTTAAACATTGCCGTTTCCCACTCTTAAATGCCGCAAACTTAACTCCAATCCATTCTACCACAAAGCTTATTGTCTTCCAAATATTAATACGTTTTTTCAACAACCAGTCATTACAATCTTTGACTATGATTTTACTAGAAATTTCTTTAGAATGATTATCGATGGTTTCTCGAATGTCATTACGTAGGACGGTCTTTGACCTTCCCCGGTCATAGATCATCCAATGCCTGAAGGCTGACCCTATCACAGGGGCTTTTACCGTGAAAGTATCTCTAGCCTGTGTATTGAAAGAAGATAAGTGCTTCATAAATTCACAACTACTAAAATTTGCTAGTCGCTAGGGTAGAGTAATGAAGGAATATTTAAAAAATCTTATTATTAAGCGTAAAAGTTCTTCCTCTGCTAAAGGTATATATATATATATATATATATATATATATATATATATATATATATATATATATATATATATATATATATATATATATATATATATACAAGGCCGTCATTTCAAGTTTTTTCCGGAGGGGGGGGGGGGGCAAAGGGTCCAAACACAATGCAGTTTCATCAGAAAACATTAAAAACCACGCCCACTTATACGTAAATACATTGATTTTTCAAAGCCAGGCGAGCAATTGCCCCCCCCCCCCAAATGACGGGCCTGTATATATAAGTTTTTCCAAAAATTCTAAAGATACAATCTTTATCATTCAGCTTTTCTTCTTGTCTGCCAAACATGAAATCGTTACCAATCGTGAACGCTGGGACTAAAATTTTCTACAAAAGTTATAGTTCCGTTTTTACATAACTTGGAAGCTTCAAAAAATTCCATCCTCAGTAAAAAAAAAGTCGTTCTTTTGATTAGTATTAATATTTTAAATGTGTGAGTAAGTTTTCACAACACAAATTGCGAAGGAATCATTCGGTTTTAAATTAGTACCTCCGTAATTAAAGTTCCTCTAAAACTCGACTTAGATAAGAAGATTCTTTAAAAGTTTCCTTTTGAGCAAAAAAAAAAAAAAAAACTCGGTTCATTTCTCTAGGAGCTGTGGTATAACGGACAGACCAGCAAGTACACAAACATGACAAAAATATAATCTCCTTATTTGCAAATCGGGAATTAAAATATTGATAAATAAATTATGATTAATTACGTAATTTGATTCACTTATGAAGTTTTTTTAATCCTATTATATGAATATAATAAATTTAAAATAAAATATCAGAAGCGTATAGTTTCAGTGGAAAAACACATGCTTATTTCATTATTTATTACTTTCAATCAATGTTACTTCTAGGTCACAAATGAATCGCTTATTCTTTTACAGTAAAAACAAAAACTGAACTTCAATGAAGTTTATCTCGGAAAACTTTTCCAGCAATAAATAAAGGATTAACATGAATGAAAAAATTACTTAAAATAGCTACCAAATATTATTACGCATACAAGTTAGCTTATTTAAGCGACGGGATTAGGTCAGAGTGAAATCATCAGTTACGATCAAAGATTTAAAGCCTAAGAAGTTTTGTATACATGCATAGGAAAGCTAATGAGAAAGAAATCTCACTGGAGCTAATAAAGTGGAAAAGCAGTTAGATTAACTTGATCCATGTATTTTTTTTTACCTGATCGCGCAACAGGATAGAATAGTTAATAAACTACTGGTTACAAAGTATAGAACCGTAAGCATGGAAAACTGAAAAATTGTTTCAAAATCGTAGTTTTGTTTATGAGTTATAGTCTGTAATACTTGTCTCGTACGAAATGCAACTTTTTTAAATTGCTTTCTTTATGGCACGCAACACGATAAATTTATCTTCATTAAACCTTAATAATAAAACGAAGTTATTACAGTGTATAAATGATTTTTATCAATTTAATTTGTGTAGCTATCACATGAAATGATTATAAATAAATTGTGTTACGCTTGTTAGTCTTCTATAGAAGACATCATTTACAGGAAATTTCTCCAAAAGTTTTTAAACTTGTCAGATCTATGTTAAACGACTTACAATCGCAATCAAATAATTATACTTTCCACTTCATTTCATGCTGCTCGGAACTAATTTTCGTTGAATTTTCAGATTTTAGTAAAGTTCCATAAGCAGCAAAGTCTCCGTAAGAATAATGCACGTTTTATTTCTTATTGCATATGAAAACTTTAAAAACTCACAGTAAATTTTTGGTCACAACACTGTTGAACAGGGAATCAGCCAATCTTGACTGTCTTAAAATTTACTTAGTAGTAAGTTAATTGTAGGAAAGAGTGGCATCTTTTTTTGGAGCACGTTAAGGAGTTTCTCATGATTATTTTTATTTTATTCTATATCTAATTTATAGAAAAAAATATTCGATTCATGAAAACGGGTTGTATTTCGATGGATTTTTTGAAAATTTTGAGGCTTCAGGTTTGCTGTTTTATGATCTTTTGAATCCGTTTTGATCATTTTTGAAAAATGTCTGTCTATGTGTATGTATGTGCGGGATCGCTTTTTTGTACATACACAGACATACAGACAGACATACATACAGAAATAAATACAAATGAGCTTCGGTATGCACGTTTGTAAATTAACATTAAATCAGCTAACTCAGTTTTGATATCTGAATATGAACCGCGAAGAAAAAAAAGAAAAAAAAAAATTCTAATTGCTTTCAAAGCATACATTTAAATAAATTGAGCTTTTTAACGCCGAAATTTTAAACAGTTACAACTAGGGTGGGAAACTTTTTTTGTACTGAATTGTAAAAGTACATTTGGCAATTGGTCAAAAGCTCCACACGCAGAATCTGAGGGTTTGCTATCACCTTGTGTCTTTAATGTTTCAGAGTGACAAACATCGATCCCCAGGCTTGGTAGCGGCATCTTAGGCAGGTTTTTTTAACACAGTTTGTAGTTGCAAAAGAATTAATGCTGACAGAGTAACACCAGGACATATTCTCGTCTGTTTAGAACTCACTAGAGAAGATGTTGAAAAAGAAATCTACCTACTTTTCGATTTTTTTAGAATTACTGATCCTACAGGGTATGTCTTGCTACTGCCAGGGAACAGAGGAAATGCATGTTGTAGTTCATCTAAATAAGACATGTTAATTTTCTTAACTCTTTTTATTCCTATAAAATAAAATTTACATAGATATTTTTGAAAAATTGAGGCAATGCTTGTGAAACGTACATATGGTTGACTAACTACAAATCGGGCAAAATGAATGTTTCTATTTTGGTAAAAAGTTTTGTTTGAAAGAAGATATAAATACTTCTAAGAAAGTAAAATTTAGAACTGGTAGCTTGATAACTTTTAAACCACGTCTTCTCATTCTCCAAAGTTTGTGATAAAAGTTTGCTTTGCTAAGTTTTTTTGGAAGCGGTATGGACAAAACTGAATGGTAGTCACCTAGTTGTAATATTTACCCTACGATATTAGTAATTATTAGTGAAGTCATGCACTTAAAAACTCAAGAAAGCTACATTTCTTTTTATTTCTCTTTTTGCTGTTCCAGACCATCATTTCAGTTCGTGAGCTTAAAAAATTAACAGCTATTACGAGCTATGGAATAACTCAGTGGTGCCCAACCTGAGACCCGTGGTCTATATCCGGCAAGTGAAACTAATTCATACGGCCCGTTTATTTGTTCAGTGTTACATATTGAAAAGTAGGACTAAAGACCAGCTCACAAATTCCGAGTCTCAGAAATTGGTTTCTGGAAAATAGATGCATTTAATAAAAGAAGCAACAAGTAATAATGTAGAACAAAAATACTGGTTTGTATTTTTTTTCTTTTTCATACTCTCCTATGTTATTTAGGAAACATTTGAATCTGTTGAACTTTTTATATGTGCTCTGGCATGAGAGAATAGTTGAGATGTTTTGAATCAAATCCCGTTGAGTCCGCTATTTATAAAAATTAATTTTCTTAAAAATATATAAGTTTAAAAGCTCCTTTCCTAGCTTAATGCAATAGATCAAAAACCAGTAGATCTCCTAAAAAGTGAATATAAAGTTAAGATTTTGAGTCAAAATCCATTCAGATTCATAGTTCCAAAAGCGGAACTCTCAGAGAAACTTTTGAGAGGGGGACTTAACGGAGTTTTAATATTACTGCTCTAAAAAAGGCAAATATTGTATACTGTTTTTTTTTTTATTTTTTTTTTTGGGACACACCTTTGAGACCTCATTGTTGGGGAAAAAAACAAATTGTAATCTTGCTTGTAGGTGTTACTGTAATTTGTACTTTCGATTCCTTCAGTTAAGCCTTTTAGTGCGAGTAGTTAACCTAAATAGCTTTTATACGCTCGCAATCATCAAGAAAAGTCACATTATCAAGTGGCCTTTATCGTTGTAAAGCGAATCAGAAGAATGTAAAGCACTTTCACATAAAATGACTTTTCGGAATATTTGAAGTTATATTTAGTTCTCGAGAAGGCAATAAAAGAAATTTAATAGACCTGGTATCATTTTCTTACTTCTAAGCGTATCGCGTTATTCAACGAGCATCGAAAGACAGTAGTAGTCATGCTTCCGGCACATTTACATGGAAACATTTGTAAAAAGGCAATCGCGGATGGTTTAGCCTCAGTGGGACATTAAGGAAACATTCAAGGATTAGCAAGAAAATCGGCGGCCATCGCTGTGGTCACGCTGTTTGAGCTCGATCTCATTGAACTCCGGTTCGGACTTCTTCTTCATCGGGCAGCATTAGTTGGTGTAGTCGAGTGTGAAGACGAGTGATTGGAGAGGCGATTCCTCCCCAGTTCTTGAATGATGGTCTTGAAAATGACTTCGGGTGCATCACATTATACCGTTTACGGAATTGGGACACATTTTGTTTTTTTTTTTATCATCTGCTATTTTACACTTGTTACTTGACGGACGGTTCGCACACGCAAGAAAGGCATTTTCGTGGGAAATGCGCTGGGAAAGAGTGACAGTCAACTTCGAGCAGTTTTTGGAAATAATTATCCAGAAATAATAGTGTTTTTTTGCGTGATGAAAAATTGAAAGCGCTTTAATCATTCTTAATCCGTTGTAAAATCGAATGACGTAGCCATTTAGATTAAAGTACATCATTAAAAAAATGGAAAACCACAAGATACTTCTTGAATAGCAATGTGCTTTGAGTAAAAAAAAAAAAAAAAAACAAACTTGAGAGGCGGATTAGGGACAAGAAGACTTATTAGTTTGCATATAAGAATTAAAATATAATGGTAACTTGGTATTTAGATTTAAATACTGAAAATTCGATGCCTTACTTGGAATGCGCGCATCAAATCCTTCAGATTCTTAACTTTTATTCGGTATGAGTTTATTGCGGCTACAAATCTCATAAACATATTCTTTGGCTATATTGTTGATAACATCTGGTAATCTCAATGTTTAGTTTGTATTAGTGAACATAGACAATTGGTGGGATGATGCCCGTCTGTATGCTTAAGATACTTAAAGCCAATAAATATACCTTTTTTAAACTACTTATTTGAGAGTACACACATTTATTTCCTTTTTCTTCTAAATATTCTATCTTGCTTTCTATTTAAGACTTGTTAAACAAAATTTCAGTATTCGGCAACGAAAGTAACAAATCGAAAGTTAATGTTTTTCACGCAGTTGGGGCCACGGTGGCCTAGAGGTAGCGTATTCAACTCGTAAGCAAGTGATCGCGGGTTCAAGTCCCGCCTTGCCTATAAATGCCATTTCAACCTCTCTGTGTCGTAAACCTGTCCTGTGTTTGTCAGGAGGCAAGGCGCTTAGTACGCAGTCCTCATCTATGTCGAAGCTGTTGTCTTCTGTTTAAAATAAAAGAAGAAATATTAAAGCCTCTAAATAAACATTCAAGGATTGTATGAAAAGTAATAGCAGGGTTATACTATAAAATCAAAGTTTTGAATTTGTTAACATGTAGTGAATGTAACTCTAAATAACAGTAAGGCAGGACTTATAATAACTCTGAAACACGTGTTTTCAGTTCTCCACAGAGTATCGTTTTGCATCACTGTTCAACTTATTTTACTTTAGAATGTTGTGGTTTTCAGTTGTTTTTCAGAAAGAAGCAAATGAATAACTTATTTACATTGAATCATAAACAAAAAAATAGTGTACGCTAACTTAAAATAATGAGAATATTGCAAATTCCCATATTGCTTCGCTTCTTTTTTTAAGTTAACGAAATTCAACAAAGCTGTCATGCAGTTTTCTGAATTTTTACGATAGATAGTAAGTAATGGTACTAAAGCTTGATCATAGAGAGACAACGCGTGCCCTTAAGACAGAAATAGACAGCTTCTCTTTAAGTGTATAGGATTAGATAGAAAATAATTTTTTACATATTTAATTAGTTCATCAAAATTTTTACTGCCTGCATAATCTCTCCGATGTTATAAACTGAATTAGCTCATTTCCATCTCAAGGTCACACGCTATCTCTCCGTGGTCAAGCTTTACGGCAGTAACGAGCGGTTTATTTCCTTTTTGAAGTTCGAGTGAATATAATTTAAAGACAACACATTTTTTGAATTGTTTTTCTCACAGGATGCATTCTTCACAACCAATAAACTTTCTAGTTGAAATTTTCCAAAAAAAAAAAAAAAAAAATTATAATATTTTTCAGAAAATATTTTACTTTATTGAAAATCTTTTATATTTTAATGTTTTTTTATCGTTCATTTCTCTCTCTAAGTAAATATTTCAAATCTACTGCTTGTGAGAAGCAAATTACGTATTCAAAAATGTGAAATAAAAAATTAATATGAAGCCATACCCAGCGATAATGATGTGGCAGAGGTCCTCAAAGACAGGGAAAGAGGAAATAATACAAATACGTTTGCAGGAAAAAGTTGGAAGTGTTTATTGTTCCCCCGTGCGTTCTTTGTGTGAATTCCAAGGTTCTAGAAATAGAGCAGTTTGCATTAGTTTAAGAGTTGAAATTTGCTCTAAAGCTTCACACAGCAATTTTGAAAGTAATTTCAGTACTTAGGGTTCTCGGTGCCGAATGTTTTATTGATGTTTGTGAACATGTTTACTTTTTCTCCCTTTTGCTAGTTTTATGTTTCCAAATTTACGGGTTAAATGATGTGTAAATCCAGGTTTCATAAATGTGACTAACAAAGCTTTGAAATGATTCAAAGTTTGAATCTGCAGACCATTGTGATGAAAAATAAATCATAGCGTGTCTTAGGTTCATTCAAAATTTTATCGACGATAGGATCTCATTTGCAATGATTGTTTTGTACTATAAGATATAGTCCGTGGGACAGTAAGGCATATCGTTTCGTTTGGAAAAAATATTTTTGACACACGAGAAAACAACGGAAGTGTACGAAAAAAAATGTTTAATGTGAAGAATATTAAAAGTTCTGGAATAAAACGCTGCTCTCAAGTACAAAAAAGTGCCATTAAATAATGAACTATTTCCCAAACGCGTAGGTAATATTACACCGAATTTTCTTCCGATGAGCCAATGGGAAGCGCCGAAAACGTAAACAAACATTCGATCGTAATACGCAGTGTTTATTTTATGTAGCTTCTCTTAACCCTCGTGGGTCCCTCCCATTTCAGTTACACTCAAGACCCTTGGGGTCATAAACGACCCCAATGCTTCCTTTAATTAATTCATTATAGTTATTGAATGTTACATGCATTAATTAAGTTCACACAGTTTTTAATGCTAAAAAAACAAAAAATAAAAAGATTCAATTAAAGTAAAATTTAGTTTATGAATCAAAATTATAATTTTAGAGCAAAACTTATAGTCTAAGAGCCCATGAGTGCCAGACCTACGTCATTTTATAAAGGCACGAAATTTTTCTGCGTAAGCACACCAGAGCATGTACAAACGGTTCGCTATTCATTAAGCTGAGTCACGCTGGCTTTGGCGGGAAACAGGTAGCAAAGGTACGTAAAATTGCTACCCAAAAACGTCATAGTATAAAGCGTAATTTTTTAATATGTTGTAAGGCGTACTATTAGAAGTTACACCTTACAGTGCCAGACACTTTGCACGCTGGCCTTGCGCAGCCAGACACTTTGAAGTTGGTAAAAATGTAAGCAAATTTACGTCATTTTATAAAGCGTAATTTTTTAATATGTTGTAAGGGGGGGCATTAGAAGTTACACCTTACAGTGCCAGACACTTTGCACGCTGACCTTGCGCAGTAGGGTGGGGCGAAAAATAAAAAGTTTTTCAGATCAACTTCTAATAGTTGCCAAAAGTTGTCTTTGGTGATAGTTAGCTTTTGTGCAAAATTTGAGAAAAATCGGTTAATATCTTCAGGGGGCGCTGCGATCGCAAAGTTTTACCATAGCTTTGTTATGGATTTTATGGTTAAAATATCAACAAGAATGCCTTTAGCTAGTCTCTTTGCGTTTTTTTTACTCAAAAGATGTTTTCATGCATTAAAAGCATATGAAATGACTCACAAACATTATTTTATATGACATATTTATATTTTAAAAAAATCACTTTTTTTCACGTTTTTGTTTCTTTTTAAATGCTTGAAATATAAATATATCATATAAATTAATTTTTTGTGAGTTATTTCGTATGCTTTGAATGCTTGAATATATCTTATGAGTAAAAAAATGCAATGAGATTAGTTAACGGCATTGTTTTTCATATTTTAACCATAAAATCCCGATAAAAGCTATGATAAAACTTTGCGATCGCAGCGCCCCCTGAAGATATTAACCGATTTTTCTCAAATTTTGCACAAAAGCTAACTATCACCAAAGACAACTTTTGGCAACTATTAGAAGTTGATCTGAAAAACTTTTTATTTTTCGCCCCACCCTATTGCGCAGCCAGACACTTTGAAGTTGGTAAAAATGTAAGCAAATTTACGTCATTTTATAAAGCGTAATTTTTTAATATGTTGTAAGGGGCGCCATTAGAAGTTACACCTTACAGTGCCAGACACTTTGCACGCTGGCCTTGCGCAGTCAGACACTTTGAAGTTGGTAAAAATGTAAGCAAATTTACGTCATTTTATAAAGCGTAATTTTTTAATATGTTGTAAGGGGGGCCATTAGAAGTTACACCTTACAATGCCAGACACTTTGCACGCTGACCTTGCTCAGCCAGACACTTTGAAGTTGGCAAAAATGTAAGTGTCATTCCATGTGAAATCATCCCGGCCATGACACCCACTACCTCCGATTTTAATAAAATGTGCAACAGTTGGAGACTTTTTGATGCTGATAACAAAAATACTACTTATATTGAGATAAGTGAAGGGGTTGAAAAGTTATGGCCCTTTAAATATTCTGCTTAGTGGCTCATTTGCCGCCATTTTGAATGACATATACATTTGTACAAACGGCTGTAACTCCTTAACAAATAGTCGTACAGCTTTCTTTTTTTTATTTTGTTCATAATAGTGTATGCTTTAATTATAAACTTAGTGAAAGTTCTAGTGCTTTAGTGCACACCAAGTGGACAAGATATGTTTCTGAACTTGGTAAACTCTAATTTTGAAAACTAGATGAACAAAAATTATTGCTATTAATTTATATGTATTTAATAAAATACGTGTTTTACTGTTCTAGAAAATCTGGATTTAGTAAAATATCTATGATCTTTAATAAAATACTACAGAAATTAAAATGTGCTGTTATATCCTTGCACTTCGGAATTTGTGCATCACTCTTATCTCTTTTGCAACATTAGATATTCTTTTATAAGTGTGATGTCTTTATCACAATTTATATTATTTATATGAAGTATTTTCAATAAAAATGTTATTCACTTGCTTTTCTAATTTTTGAGTAGCACATTTAATGTATAACGAGTGTGCTAGGGCTCTAAAGAACGAAATGCCTTTATTGACTAATAAATCATTACTTGTTCTTATTTTGGTGGTTATATTAATGTTGAAAGTCTCCTCAATTGCCATATATAGGATTTTTACTTTCTTTTTTTTGGGAGGGGGGCGGGGGAGGTAATTGTCATATTGTGGAATACAGAATGCGATAAACATCATTTTGAAATGATTCCTTTTTTTGATTGAAAATTAAAAAATTCTGTTTGAAAAAAAAAACACATGAATGATCCATCGAGATTTTTTTATCTGGTGTTAAAACCTACTTAAAGATAACCGAGCACATAATTTGGTTGAAATCGAAGGTGGAGTTTTGTGAGTAATTTTCTGTTAAAGTTCCTTAATTTTTGAGTCAAAAAACTGAAAGAAAACACTCGCAGGAAAAAACTTATAATAGGTATACCCAGTGGCGTACATAGCGCCCCCGCAGCCCCCGCGGCGCGGGGAGGGGGGGGGCGCCAGAAGCATGGGGGCGCACTCTGAAATAATAACACAAAAAACTTTTTTTCCCGTATTCAATGTCAATTCCAGGTGTTCCGAATGAAATCTGCATCGATACGTCACATATGATGCATAACGTAATGATTTCACCACCCACCCTGCCTTCTCCTGCATAACATATGCCCCCTGTCCAACCTTTAATGAAACTTGGAGTATAATTATTGTAAGATATCCTGGTATTTTCTAGTATGATTTCCATGTGGCAACTGTATAGTGTTAATTACCTTTCCTGAATTCTGCTTTTTCATTGCAATTACAATTTTCATTACTTTATATTTTGAAATAAACTTGATTTTAAACATCAGAATACTCTTCAACGAAGTCTTATTATAGCTTTTAATTTTTTGCCATAAACATAAGATAGGGCATACTTATGAATCTTACGGGGGGCGCACTAATGAATCATGCGGGGGGTGGGGCGCCGAGTCTATGTACGCTACTGGGTATACCAATTAAACTCGATTCAAATTAAAGCATACACTATTATGAACAAAATAAAAAAAAGAAAGCTGTACGACTATTTGTTAAGGAGTTACAGCCGTTTGTACAAATGTATATGTCATTCAAAATGGCGCCAAATGAGCCACCAAGCAAAATATTTAAAGGGCCATAACTTTTCAACCCCTTCACTTATCTCAATATAAGTAGTATTTTTGTTATTAGCATTAAAAAGTCTCCAACTGCTGCACATTTTATTAAAATCGGAGGTGGTGGGTGTCATGGCCGGGATGATTTCACATGGAATGACCCTTACATTTTTACCAACTTCAAAGTGTCTGGCTGCGCAAGGCCAGCGTGCAAAGTGTCTGGCACTGTAAGTTGTAACTTCTAATGGCCCCCCTTACAACATATTAAAAAATTACGCTTTATAAAATGACGTAAATTTGCTTACATTTTTTCCAACTTCAAAGTGTCTGTCTGCGCAAGGCCAGCGTGCAAAATGTCTGGCACTGTAAGGTGTAACTTCTAATGGCCCCCCTTACAACATATTAAAAAATTACGCTTTATAAAATGACGTAAATTTGCTTACATTTTTACCAACTTCAAAGTGCCTGGCTGCGCAAGGATAGCGTGCAAAGTGTCTGGCACTGTAAGGTGTAACTTCTAATGCCCCGCCTTACAACATATTAAAAAATTACGCTTTATAAAATGACGTAAATTTGCTTACATTTTTACCAACTTCAAAGTGTCTGGCTGCGCAAGACCAGCGTGCAAAGTGTCTGGCACTGTAAGGTGTAACTTCAAATGGCCCCCTTACAACATATTAAAAAATTACGCTTTATAAAATGACGTAAATTTGCTTACATTTTTACCAACTTCAAAGTGTCTGGCTGCGCAAGGCCAGCGTGCAAAGTGTCTGGCACTGTAAGGTGTAACTTCTAATGCCCCCCCTTACAACATATTAAAAAATTACGCTTTATAAAATGACGTAAATTTGCTTACATTTTTACCAACTTCAAAGTGTCTGGCTGCGCAAGGCCAGCGTGCAAAGTGTCTGGCACTGTAAGGTGTAACTTCTAATGGCCCCCCTTACAACATATTAAAAAATTACGCTTTATAAAATGACGTAAATTTGCTTACATTTTTACCAACTTCAAAGTGTCTGGCTGCGCAAGGCCAGCGTGCAAAGTGTCTGGCACTGTAATGTGTAACTTCTAATAGTACGCCTTACAACATATTAAAAAATTACGCTTTATACTATGACGTTTTTGGGCAGCAATTTTACGTTCCTTTGCTACCTGTTTCCCGTCAAAGCCAGCGCGACTCAGCTTAACGAATAGCGAACCGTTCGTACATACTGTGGTGTGCTTACGCAGAAAAATTTCATGCCTTTATAAAATGACGTAGGTCTGGCAGTCATGGGCTCTCGCTCTATTACAATAACTGTAGATTTATTTACATCTGTTACAGACCTGAAAAAACATGATTTTTGCAAGTGAATTTCAAACACTTATGACATTTTTCAATGCATTTTCTATCCAGTTCTCTTGGACAAAAGTTGCAACGTCCTCTTTTTTTGGCCTTCTGGGGAAGTGACCCCAAGGGTCTTATGTGCAAAAAATGCAATTCGGGAAAAATAAAACACAATAATAGCATTATTTTGAATAGAAAACTAGAAGAATAAAAGCCACAAAATGCCATTAAAAACAAATGGTTGATTAACAAAATATATTAAACAGAAATTGCATTGGGGTCACATATGACCCCAAGGAACCCACGAGGGTTAAGTGTAAGAGCAAAGCGTTCTGTATTAACTGTTTTGGTTTGTTAGATGACGAAATATTTGTTTTATTCTTCGAACTTTGTTACTACAACGAATTTTTGTTCTAATAGAATGTCAAATTTAATAATAATTTGGCATCACAGCTTCGTTTTCTAATGTTTGGCAACAAATATTTACACCGTTATGTCTGAGTCATGTGCACTGCGTCGTTTGTGTTTTTTCGTTTTGTTTTTAAAATGCTATCGTGTTTTTAAACATACATCATTGGAGTTCTTCATGGATCAAGATTCATTCTTATCACATTAATTTTTAAATATTCTCAAAAATGTGTTGAACTGCGGAACTTTCATCGCAGAAAGCAGAAGTATCAACTCCGTCACAGAATATCACAGTAATCACGGCATTTAAAACCGATTTGAATCAACTCAAGATATTTTCTGGAAACACGATCCTCTTTCGTTCTTCTAAATGTCTTGAAAAATGAGTATGTGCTACAGGTTTTATTATTTTCATATTAAATTTCGTTCACAAAAGGTTAGTATTTACTTACTTTTCAAACGATTTACTGCAAAAAGACCCCCGAGTGGAACTCAGTATAAACATAGGCTAAGCACATTACAATTAAAACCAAAACTTTTACCAATTATCAAAGAACCTGCTTCGAATAAATTTCCGAAATGATAACTAATATTTGAGAGCAAGCAGCTGCCATGGAGGAATTGACTTCATGTTTCCCTCAAGGACTCAACATCCTATTTTGTGTTCATCGAGAAACCGTAACAAATGTATTTATCCTGTAGAAGATTTACAATGAACAGACATTTACTTCTTTTAATATTTCCGTTTTTAATATTCAGTCTTAATAAAAACCTTTTCTATAGAATCTTATCATAAAACCTTACAGAAGCATACATTTATTGAGACATTGTTGTGTTTCCAAACTGTAATAATAATTTTGTTTTCAACATCTTTTTTTAATAACGTAGTATTTAGTTGCACTTTATAAACACAGTTTTTCACATTTTCTGCCTTACAAACTGAATAGAAAATCAATGATCCATATTTCTGATATTTAAGACGAATTATCCAAAAGAAAGAAAAATTGCACCAACCCTGGGTTTATTGAAGCTATAGAAAAAAGTTTTCTGCGAAACTGTTCCTTAATGAAGGAGCAACTGGTCAAATTTTTATTTCCGCGCGGTTTTTGTGATGCAATTATTAGGGGGGGGGGTCCCCCCCTCCCAAGTTTGGAAACAAAATGTGAATGCAAATTTGTGTGTGTATTTACCTTTTTCACAATATGTATTGAATTTGCCCCTTTGCCTTGACCCATCGTTTAGAGGGGGTTAAACTGCCCCCCCGTCCAACCCATTTCTTTGAAACATTTTGTTGTCTTCTGTCGCTCCCACTTATATGTAAAAACATTTTTACGTATAAGTGTGTTCTTTGTTGTTTTCCTATCAAATTTACTTTGAGTATACAACATTTTGTCCCCTTCTCTTTACTTTTTTGAATAGGGGAGTGCACAAGGGAGGTGAATACACCTAGAAAAAAGCTATTTATCTTTGAGCTTTAAATTTTTCTGTCATTTTGTAAAAAAAAAATCGGTTGGGAATACACACCCTGATGTTAATAAAGCAAGCCTAAAATTGAAAATCGTTAAATAAGGAGGGAAGTTATGTCCAGGGGGGTAAAAAATACGGTGGGGGGGGCAGCCATATTTGGCCAGACCAAAATTTCTGTACACACTCCTGCAGCTCCTGAAAAGAATTTGGAAAAAAGGGCTTGTCCATCCCCCGCCCCCCTTCGGTGGAAAAAAATTGAAATGACAGGCCTGGTTGAAACTAGTGGCGTAAAGAATGAAGGAGTTTTTACAGACTGGAAATTTTTTTTATAATTAATTCTTGCGAGGGCTAAATATACCAAAATATATTGATATATATATGTACCTTCCCTCCCCTAAATTATAGGCTTGGGCAAAAAGTATAAATTAAATACATAATATAGGTAAAAGGATAATTACGTTCAGAAAATGTGCATTCACATTTTGTTTCCAAACTTGGGGGGGGGGGGGTGTAGGACCCACATGATTGTCCAAATGACAGGCTTGATTACATGCAGCCCTAATTCAATAAAAAAAACATCCGGAGTCGGATGACTTTTCATTCATGAACTCTCCTCTTTTATATTGAGAAAAGACTTCTTAATAGCTTCGAAACACGTGTCAACAATTTGAATAGAGTCGTTTATGCTTCAAGATGTTGTTATCCGTTGTATTTAATCATTTTAAGCCTTGAGAACCGATTTCAAATCAAGAAATAATGAAGATATGGGTATTTTAGTGAATCCATTTTTTGTAACTTTAGCCGCCCCCCTGCACTATTTTTGGGGGTGGTTACATCCGAATTCATATATATATATATATATATATATATATATATATATATATGTGTGTGTGTGTGTGTGTGTGTGTGTGTGTGTATTTTTTGAAAAAGAAATATAGGATTTCACGCATCTGATTCTGCGCTGTGACAAAACCAACATAAAATTCGTTCTCTAAATTTGTTAAAAGTCATATTTCAGTAGTTATAGGAGTTAGTATTTTTCAATTATTTAGCTCTATGCATTGAGGTTAAGAATATCAACACAGAAAAAAAAAAAAAAAACCATACAACGAGGCAGTTTTTTTTTAACACTCAGATTTTTACAAAATAATACTTGTAATCTGTGACGCACACAAGGCGGATCTAGGGCCAAGACGTTAGGAAAAAGTTTAATGAAGAATATGGTTAGAAAAGTTCTTTTTGCTTTAGCTGTTTCGAGGGTATTTTTGAACGATTAAAAAATTTTTAACATTACTCATTTTTTACCATATCTCGTCGACTTAACATTGGCACAAGTCGGAGATAAATACAGTCGACGTTCGTATAACGACCCCTCGTTATAAAGACCGTTTTCTGTAGGACGGAGAAGGTCGTTATATCGAGCGTCGACTGTATATGATTGAATCAAAATAGAACGAATACAAAGCAGAAATGATTTTAACAAGGTTGGAGATTCAGCGAGGCAATGACCAACTATGGACTTCAAAGAATTGTAAGACCTTTATTCAAACTCTGACTGGCTCCGCTGCCATGGCAGAAATGCAAACTTGGATGAAAAATGACCGACTCCTACTATTATACACTGCAAAAAATGAACTTGTTTTTACATTATAATACTGACAGCAGAGGTTCCAACTTAAAACTGTAAAATGCACAGTAATGAACTGTAAAACGGCAATTTTATTGTTTCTTACAGTAAAGTTAACAATTTAAGTTTGTTTCCGTAAAATTTAACTGTATTATACTGTAAAAACAACAGTATAATACTGGTAGCAGAGGTTTTAGTTTTGAACTCTAAAATATGCATGGTAATAAACTGTAAAATTAGCAATTTTACTGTTTATTGCTATAAAAATTGGCAATTTTTAGTTTATTACTGCAAAATTAGCAATTTTTACAGTTTATTACTAGTACCAGGGGACCGAGCCCGCTCAGTAAAAAAAAAAAAAGAGGTTCGTAAACTTGTGTTTTTTACTAAAATGCGAAGTACTTGTTTAGATAAACTTGAAAAGCATTTTTAAGCCTTTGGTTGCAATTACGCATTTAAAACAGCCGTAATTTGTTTTAAAAAACACAACCTTATTTAATCCATGCTCACCATAAAATCACACGCAATCGCGTTTCATTTGGCTCCGAAGACGCGGAAGGTGTTGATGAGTGGATGCATAGTCCTGTTCTCCAGTACGCATTTGGTTCCAGTTGGTTTTGACTTTCATTTTACTTCACACTTCAAGGTTCCCCCCGTACATACCACAACTCGTAGTTTAACCGGGATGGGGCCCTGAAGAGCGCTTTGTTCATTTTTGAACCAGGCCCTAGGGCCGAGCAAACCCTTGGCCCAGCATCCCCCAGAGGTATCGTTTCACTTGGAGGATTTTATGACCACGAACATTTTTAACGTCCCTCAGCCATCATTAATGAAGACGGTGGATCTTTTAACGGCTGGGCTTCCTCTATATCAGGGCTGTCCAACTGCTAAGAGCCCTCGGGCCAGAATTTCGGTCACTGATCACCTGGCGGGCCGTAGTTTGAAAAAGTTGAACAATAGCCTGTTATATTCAATTACAGTTAATAGTTGAACAATTAATTACAATTACAAACAACTTACTTACATTTTAGTGTGAAAACTGAGGCCTATCAGCCTTCTTTACAAGGGCAGGAATGTCGACAGCGATGTTAGTCGTTGCCAGCCGAAGAAGGTCTAACAGTGAACTGTCAGAGAGAGAGGTCCTGTGGTGATTTTTGATAGAGTTCATCACCGAAAAAGCACTTTCACATAAATATGTGCTCCCGAACATAGAAGTTATTTTCAGTCCGAGGTCACGTAGATTGGGGAACCGTTCAGTTGGAAGCAATTTGAAGAACTCAAATTCCCTTTCGGTTCTTGTTTGAAAGAACGGGTCAGCCTGGAGATCGCAAAGTTCTAATTGCAGGTTTGCCGGTTGTTCCTCAATGTTTGCCGTGACTGGGTTACTGAACAGAGCCACTTCATTCTTGATACTCTCAAAATCTGAAAATCTGGTGTTGAATTCGTCAATAATTATCTGCAACTCAGGGCAAAACTCAGAAAAGTCCAGCACCTCCTCACATTCTGACGCCAAACGACTACAGCTGGCGAAGTGAGACAAGTTATTTTTTGCCAAAGTTGCATGGAAAATTTTCAGCTTGTTTCTAAACCCATTTACGTGTGCCATTAGATCAGACACCAGTTGACCTCTTCCTTGAAGTTTTAGGTTCAGATCGTTGAGGTGGCAAGTAATATCACTTAGAAAAGCCAGGTGACGTGAAAAATCCATGCTTAAAAGTTCTTGTTCCAAGTTTTCTGACGGAGAAAACTGTTGAAGGAAAAGAGGGATTTCTGTTCTCAAATCGAAAAATCTCTTGAGGCAGTTTCCGGCACTGAGCCACCTAACTTGATTGTACATGAGCAGGTCTCCGTATTCTGCTTCAATTTCCTCCAAAAAGTTACGGAACTGCCGATGCATAAGAGCCTTGTTGCCGCCTCTGATCATGTTGATGACTTTCACAACTTTTTTGAGGGTTTCAGTTTGCTTCACCGATTTCCCGCATAAAGCATGCTGGTGAATGATGCAATGAAGTGCAGGGCATTTCATTCCTTTTTTTCTCAAACATCCAATCAATCCGATATTTGGTTCTACCATTGCCTTTGCACCATCTGTGACTATGGCGGAACACTTTTCAAAACCTCCGACACTGTTGACCGCTTTCAGCACTGCTTCAAATATGTCCGTACCCTTTGTTGTGGAGTGAAGAGAACACATGGTAAGGAGCTCCTCTCTGATCTCAAAGTCTTCTTTTGCAGTGCGAATGAAAATCAACAGTTGACTAACGTCCGACTGGTCTGTACTCTCGTCGATACACAAGGAGAAATAACAGCATTTTTCAATCTCACTGGACAATTTCTGTTGTATTTGATCACCCATTTCGGCAACTCTTCGCTGGACGGTCTGATGAGAAGCTGGAACCGAATCAAATTATGCTTAACAATTTTGCTATCACCAAATGCTTTTGCCATTTCTACAGCACACTTTTTAACCAAGACGCCATCAGTGTAAGGTTTTTTCGCTTTAGCAAGCTCAAGTGAAACTGCATACGAAGCATTGTACTGGTCAGATTTTACTTGAGTAAACACACCAGTTTGTTTTTGCAGTTTTGACTTCAGTTCTGAAACCATAAGAGATCTTGCTTCTCCTTGATATTTACCGTGGCTCCCTTCGTGAAGACTCGTATAATGTCTTTTGACATTGTATTCCTTGCACACAGCCACAATTTGCATACAAATCATGCACTGGAGTTTGTCCTTTCTATTTGTAATAAAGTACTGGGTTTCCCAGCTGTCCTGGAACATACGATTCTCGCTCTCAATCTTTCGTTTTTTACTCATGATGGAAGATGAAATATATGCAGTCAACTACTAGAGCCAAATCAAGATCATCAATGGAAAAGAGAGGATTGTTGACGACAGCAAATTCTCAACAAAAACCGCAGCGTCAGTGAGCCCCTCCGCCCCCTCTTTATTTTGAACCAATTACAGGCAGGTTTTACCTATCCCTGTCTCCCCCGCCTGGTATTACCAACGCGAGGCAATACTATTTCTAGGAATTTGTTTGAAGCGACACGTGCCTGGGTACTTGCAGGGTAGGACTGCTTGACCTTGACCTTTAGATGTCTCCCCTATACGTTTTCTCCCAATACAATGAAAGGAGTGAAAAGCGATCGAGAGAAAATTTCGGGAATCGCGGTTTGACCAAGAATGGTAGTCTCGATGCTTCCCGATACAATAAAATTTCGAAAAAAGAAATCTGCTGAATAAGAAGTTGTTTGACACCTCCATGGCTGAGCGACATAAAGCACACGTTCTGGCAGCTTCTAGAGCGCAGTAAACAGGTCTTCAATACCCTTCAAAAGGCTACAGTTTTCCATTCGTTTAACTTTCGCCATGTCTATTAATAAGTCCCAAGGACAAACAATGTCAATTTGCGGTTTAGATTTAGAAAATCCCTGTTTTTCCCATGGGCAACTATAGGTCGCTTGCTCCCGTGTGGGAAAACCGTCCAATCTATTTTTGTTTACAAAAGACAGTCATAACAAAGAATATTGTGCACCGATTAGTGTTGAGTTAAACTGAAATTAAAAATGCTTATAATTCAAAAAATGACAAATAATATTGGTTAATTATCTACCCTACCTACATTGTTAAAAAATAAAATGTTACATTAAAAAATAAAATGTTACAATAGCAATTAGCAAATTTTTAATTAACTCAATTGTTACAAGCTTGAATATAATATTGCTAAGTACTAAAATGCTACATTTTTTGTTGATTTTTTGTTTCTAGCAAACTTAGGAAATTTTTGTTCGATTGTTTTCATATTTTGACCTTAAATTCATATTTATATAAAGTTGATCTCTATAACGGTAAATAAAGTTTTTCGTTTCTAAGGAAACATTATAGTTTAACCCATACCTTAGCCACAGCAACGCGTGGCCGTGTCAGCTAGTTATTTGTATATTTTAAATGCTCATGCACATCTAGTTAGCCATGGCTATCTGGTAAAGGTCGAGACTAGCGGTCGCCACTCGCCAGTGGCGACTAAAAATAATTTTTGGCGACTACAAGACATTATGTTGCCAGCGACCTACTTTTTTTCTGAACAAAAATACAAACTACCGATGCATCGTGCTGATTATGAAAAGAAAATGGCCATTAGTATCGTCAATGGCGGCCTAGTGTTAACGTGGAGAGAAAATTGACCCATCTGCTGCACAAAGCATCTAAATGCATTATATTAATCTAGAAAATGCAATGAAACTTTGTCGGAAAAGTACTCAGAGATGACCAAATTTATGATTAATCAGCAAAGTAAATGATTTTTTTTTTTTTAACTTGGATAATGCAGGTGAGTTTACTTTTTGTTTTATTTGCATGATGTTTTATTATTTGGATTCTAAAATAATATATACTATAAACCATTATATATAAACCATTTCATTTTCAGAAAAGGTTTGTAAGTTTTTATTAAAACATTTTTTATATATGGCAATTTCGTTAAGATACATGCAAGTCATAGTGTAATATTACAAAATGCAGAATGAAAAGAAGTGGGATTACAGTTTTCGAACTTGGTTCAAAGTGGCCACCATCAACGCCAAAGTGGTCACTATTTTTTTTTGCGTTTAATTGGCCACTGGCCATTATCAATTTTTTAGTCACAAGCTTTACTATCTGGCGAGAATACTGGGGAGGGGGGGGGTGACAAATTATAGTTCGTTTGTGCCGAATATTTTTGTCGGACCGTTACTGCCCTTGGACAATCCTCGTCTAAAGCCTAAGGTGAATCCGCGAATCTTTCAGTTGAGGTCCACTTGCATTTCTGTTTTTGTTTGAATTTCTACATTTTTTCTCCCGAAAAAAGCCGTCATGCTTGCCAAAAAAATTGTTTTCCCCACCCCTTTAAAATAATTCGTGGCACTTTTCCCATCGAGGTGCATTTGTGCATTTGTATACGAGATTTATCAGTTGCGCTGTGGAAATCGTTCGACTGGGCCACCCGTTGAAGTTGAAGAGATTGGTGCCATACACTACATTTTGAGTTAAAAGCCAAGAAAAATAGTTTAAATGCGTGCAAACACTGACAGATTTACAAATAATTTCCAGAAATAGTCAAAATAATTTCAGTACACCTTAAAACTTGTTAATCTGCCAAAATATGAAAAATTTCACATAACTAATAGTTTCTTTTATGTCGAAGATAGTCGTCGAATGAAGATCATGTTTCATCTTTATCACTTGACTCTTAGATGGTTAACATTTTGTTTTTTTATCATGAAAAACAGTGAGGTCCATGAAGTAAAAAAGCAAAAAACTGAGTTCTGTGGCCTAAAAAGTTTGGGAATCACTTCCTTAGAAAACTATACTATGTTGGCAAAGAAGTAGTAGTGCTGCCATCTGTTGAAAATAATGTCAGCCAGAAATATTTTCTTATCTTTAAGTTAGGTAATCCAACTTTTAAAGACATAAATACTGCAATTAACGATTTGTTTTTTCCTTTCAAAATACGCCACCCCTTTCTACATATTCAACAAAGCTAAATTTAACAATTTACGGGATGACGAATGTGAAAACTCACAAAACAACCCAGATGGGTAGACATTCAATTTTGTAAGAAAAATAATTTTGGTTAATGATAAATTTAAATAAACATATAAGTAAGGACTGCAATGAACTGCAGGCACGTGTTTTGGGGTTACAAGAGAACCCTTTTGTAATACAAATAAGTGTGAGCTTTGAAGAAAAAAAATCAGTATTTGTGCCTTTAAACATTGGATACCCTAAAATTGCCAGAGCATCAGAAAGAATTTGTCAAGTAAGAAAATATTTTGAAAGGGGACGCAGTAATCGTAACTTCAATGTATAACCGTGTATTTGTACAAAAAAAAAATCCGTTATTCAAAATTAGTATTACACGGAGAGTGACATACAGTAGCATTTGATTTAGAAGAAGTTGAGTCTGTAACATATAATTTTGAGAAAGTGTTTTACAATCAATGAGAACAGAAAATATAATCAAGAAAGGCTAATTGATGTCAGATGTTTATATCTTACATACTCTTCAGCAAAGATTGCTTTCCAATAAAAAGTAGATCCATCTGTTATAATTTAAATAATAATTTTCGTTATAATTTAAATATTACTAAGAAGAAAAAGTCTTTATTCCTTAGAAGCAAATTCAGCAACACAGCACGTTTAAAACTGTTATGCAGCCGTAATTAGTAAATAATTGCTGAATTTGTTTCATATTTGCAATTTTCATACTATTTCGCAAGATGGTAACTACTCTAGTTATTCAGTATGCATCTATTTCTAGTCCCTTGAACAGAATTTAAATTTTACTGCTTTGGTGTCATCATTAATCGTATAGATGAGAGGAGGGTAATATGGAATACCATTTACATTTTTCAAAACAACTCTTTGTGTTTTTAATAAAAAATTTCAAAATCATTATGAGTACATACTAAGACTAATTGTAATGAAATGTGTTTTGTAAGAAAAATACTATTTATTTCTAAATATAAAAAAAATTACAAATGGAGGCTAATATGAAATACTCGGGTAATATGGAATAGGTGGTGTTAACAATTGAAATACTAATTAACTTCATAAAACACTGTTATCAGACCACAAATGAAAAAATTAAATAATGTAAAAAATAATAATAATACTTTTATACTTGAGTATGTAGCTATAATTTTTGAATCATTTCTGTTTCGAATCTATTTACAGAAGTCACAGATATAATTGTCTACTCCCGTGCAGTCAAAGTGAGCCCACAGACAACAACTTACGCACTGAATCCAAACTTCACCTCGTTGATCTTGAGAGAATTTGCCGTCTCAAAAGATAAATTCAGCGTCTTTGCTTTCTTGTTGTTTTGAAGTACTTAGTATTCCATAATGTCCGACACGCCATCTTGGGAAATGAATATTTAAAATGATGGAACAAATATTGTAAGATAAAAAACGACTACAGTATAAAAAACTACAATTATTTCAGTGTACATTACGGTTAACATCAATACTTTAAGTCATATGTATACTAACAGATTAAAAATTTGAAAACTTACCTCCAAAATCTTTTGAGAATCAAAAACTAAACTTTTTTTGTACCACTCAACAGTAAGCGGCAACTCTTACTGCAATGCATCATGGGAGTCTTTCTTGAGTAGTTCATGTTATTTCCAAGATATTGCAGCACCGAACGGAGTAAAAACCTCGGTATTCCATATTTCAAGACTATTTCATAAAACCGTCCTCTCCTCTAATGATAAGTATTTCGGAGTTTCATATTTTTGTATTTCTCGATATAAAAGGCTGAAGCCAGATGATCCAATTGCTATTCGATTTCAAAACGGAAAAAAATGGATTCCTTAAGTCACGATATGTATTTTAAATAAAACATTTATTTCGAAGAAATAAAAACAAGAGAAATAACTTAAAAGCTTACAAATGCGACCCTTGAATGCGTTGTTATTTTTTTTTAAGTACAAAATGTCAAGCAGTCTAAATGTTAAGAGTTAAAATAAGGCACATTTCTTTCCATACCATCTTCCATTCGCAAATACCTATTTCTTTGGAATTGATGAGAAACATTATCTTTACTGTTTTCTTGCTTTCCATAAAGTTTTCCTTCTCTAAATATATCAAGGCGTATTTTAAGGCTCTTAAAAAGTGCTCTGTTTTCAATGTAACTGCTAGTTAAAAGACAACAGTAATAGTTCTAAAAAAAAATTGTTCATCAATGATTTAGCAGAAAAAGGCTGGGTTTAAGAAAATGTTTTTCTTTCTTTTTCTTTTCTTAGCGTTTGATATTAAAGAGCACAGGATAAGAAAATATTAAAAATAAATACCTTTACGCTTGAAAAGTAAATTAGGGAAAGGATAGAAGCAGATAAGTGCGCCCTGTGCTCGCTCGTATTTCATGATTGGGTTACATGCGGACTTTCATTCAGTAAATTTAGAATTTTACCTCTCCCAAAGTGTGTTTGGAGCGCCCCTGATTACACAGCATCTTTTTGGTATATTCCGAACACTTTTCAAAAAAAAGCTTCCAAAATAATTCTTCTAGCGTCATTTAACTCTTTATTAATCTCGTAGTTTTTTTCATATTAAAAGAAAAAGTTTTTTCATATGCAAAACAAAATTCTTTCTTCTTCAGACAGCAACTTGATTCATTACTTTACCAGTAGATGTCGCTTTCATTCTCTCACAGACAAAAACTACGGCGTTGTCATGTCAAGGAACTTATGACTTTTAGATGAGCGATGTACTCAACCTGCTGCCAGTTTTAAAGGGAATTTTGTGAAGGAAATTCGTCTTCTTTCCTCTTTTGTTTTCAAACATTTTGTTTCCTGAAATTGCACCCGTAAAATTTTATTGAGAGAAATTTCCTGCGGAGAACTGCTGGATTCTCTGACATCAACAAAGATAGTAAAAAATATCGTCTTAAAGACTTTTCTTTTAACCCTTAATGCCCCGACGGGACTTAGAAGTCCCGCTTATATTAATTGTCCCGCTTACATTAATTTAGTAGTATGAGTAATAAATGGCTGGAATCATGCTGAAGCTTTTGAGTACCACTCTTTGTACTTCGCTGAGAGGTCGACAGAAAAATTTTTATGATCAGTACAAATGATTTTATATGTATTTGTAACTCATAAAAGCAAAAAATATATATAAAAATTCATTATTAAATTAATTTGGGAAAAAAAGGGGTAAAAGTTTTAACTTTGAAATAGGACTTTGTTTTGTAACTTCCCTCACGTTACCAAATTATAGCATGCAACTGCGTTTTCAGACAAGAATGGCAATAACCTATTAAGAACTAGCCTCCGAACCTTACCCACTCCCTTAATATCGTCATAAATAGATGAAAAAAGTGTTTTTAAAACTACAATTTTGAAATGTTTCCGGAAGAACTCCCTACTGTCACCAATACTGTCAACAAATGGTTGGAATTTCAAAAAAAAAAAAAAAAAAGAGAGAGGGAATCATCTTCTTCTCCTTTCCTTGTTCCATAAGTTGTCAGATTTTTGGCTTATTTTGAATTTTTATGAGGGAAAATCCCCACCCCCCTCCTTAATCCTTTTCTCTTAACACCATGGAGATGGATAAAAATTGTTTTTGTTGTTGTTGCTGTTTATCTTCAATTAGGGGAAACTGTTGGGCACGATCCATTTAACCGTTTTTTTACGAGGGGGGGGGGGAGGCATATTTCAAGTTTTTTAAGTGCGTTCTAAAGGGAAATCAAGGTAGGCTCCCTATTAGGAAGCCGAAGTCATGAAGTTTGTTCCATAAAGAATTGTTTTTGAAGTTTTATCTTATTTCCTATATAAGTTTTTTAAACCAGCCTAGTCCACCTACTTTCAGCCGATTGTTTAAAAATGAAAATATTGTACTTATATTAAACACTTAACAAGTTTTGAAAATGTGTGATGCGTTTTTAATTTTATTTCTTTTCACGATTTTCGCAGCACAATCATTGGGAGTTTTTTTAAACTAAAATCAGGAATTCTACGAAGAAAAGAACGGCATCTTATGGGCAATTCCATGCAAGTGTGGAAAAGCGTTGAAAAAATTAAACTCGAGTAATGTGACTGTTCTGCATATTTTTTGGTTTAAAAATGTTAGAAGTTTCTTATTTATAACAATTTTTTGATAGGAATGTAGTTTTTTAGTTTCGGCAATACTTTGAAGTTGGTATCAGAGTATTTTATTTTCAGTGAAGCAAATGGTCAAACTTTCAACATTGATAAGTATCAATTTTTTCCATTAGATAAATGTGACAAAGGAAGATTGTTGTTTATTACACTTTAAATTAATATTGTGAATTGATGAAACAAGTGTTTTCAATTTAATTAAGTGATTTATGTCAATTTCAAAAAGGCACTGTTCTATGTAACGTAAGTTACCAAAAACATGTTAAAGTTTTTACAGCAAATAAAGAAAGGGCAATACAATGTTAACTATGTTATATTTTCTATCTTATAGATGTGTACTAAGCAAATAACAGTACTTTTCTTTTCAATATTGTTTATTTAATTTTTTGTGCTACAATCAAAACGTGTAACGTAAGTTACCCACATATGCAGATAACGTAAGTTACCTTAGTAGAACTTCAATACTTGTGTTTCGAAATAAAGTAAATTGTAAATAAAACCTATGTGGTTAATAGAAGCAATTTATTCAATAATTCTTTTAATTGTACTACTGTATTTACTTAATTTAGATTACTCATATTTCTTAAAATGTCTGTTTTTTTAATAAGATTATAATACACCTTTATTATAAATTACATGCTTCTTTTTGGCTATTAAGATATTAATTCTCTTTAAACAATATCACTGCATTCAGAATATTTAGCAGGTAATGTACTATGAATTATTCAAAAATGACTTCTGTTATGATTTAAAGTTATCAAATATGTTTTGGAAAAAACAAATATAAAAATAGTTTATCTCTTTCAATTGAAATATATTTTGTTTTGCATTAAAATGCCACTGAACTCTGCAGAAAAGATGCGCTGTAGAAGGGGTATGAGAAAAGTCATGTGGATATTACAGATTCATAAATAAAAGTCACTCTTGATAGTTTTGAAATATGTTAGAAAAAGCAAAATGTATCAAAAAAATTTCTGAAGATCCGCACATTCACAATGACCATTTAAGAACCAGAAATGAACAAAATGTAGGGTTTCGTTTAGTTGTATTTTAAGGAACAAGAAGAAAAAACAGAGATAAAAGCTGGTGACTGGTGTGTGGTGAAGTACGAAAATACATTGTATCCTTGAGTTGTGACGATTATTGAAGAAAACGAGTTTAAATTAAAAGTAATGGCTGCTGTTGGAACCAATCAGAAATGGCCAGAAACGACAGAGGAAATTTATTATAAGAGAAAACATGATTCGAAAATAGAATTACCTGAACTTGTTAATACCAGCGGTCAGTATGCATTTAAAAGTCTTATGTTTTGTAATATTTTTGATTGATCATTGAGTTTGGCATTAAATTTCTGTAAAATTAACTCATAATTGTTAATTTTCAGTATTTTGATCTAAACTAAGCTGTAATTTTCATTCATTAGTTTTTGTAATAAATATATGCTTGTAAGTGAATTTTGTAACGTAAGTTACTGTAACGTAAGTTACCCAGTTAAAAATTCTCATAAAATTCAATTTTTAAAATTATATTTTAAATTTATGAAAATTAATTCCTAAATATTATAAGAAACTGATAAATTATACTTGAAACATGAAAACAGATGTAATAGAGCAGAAATTTGCCTTAGAACCAATTTTCATATTATGCCGTTCCCTTTTTGTGTAACGTAAGTTACTGCCTTATTTTTGACTGCTAAATTTTGTAAAATTTAAGTGCATCGAATATTTTTGCATTTTAATTTTGCTTTTGACTGGCATTTTCACTGAATGCTTTTGTACAAGGTTTTTGTAACAATATTTGTCTGTACTAAGGAGCTAACTGCATAAGAGTTGGTCAAAATGTAACGAAAGTTACCGTGGAATTGCCCTTATATGAATTTTCTCAAAATTTGCATTTTTAAATTTAACCAGTCTCCTGTAATAATTCTTTGAAAACCGTTAGTCTGTTTCAGATAAACCTACAAATACTCAACCATTCTAGCATACAAAAAATAGTATTTAAAACCTTTTTTTTTTTGAAATTGTTACACATTAAAAAATAATTAATAAACGAAGTTCAAACAAAAAAAAAATGTTTTACACTCAGTGGTGTGTTTTTTTAAATGAGGTCATGTCAAAAACACTCTTTGACAAAGACCGATACCGAAAACTCTACAAGAAAAACAAAAACACTTTTAGTACTCGTAGGCGGACTTAGGCTGTGAATTCTGGGGGTGCAACAAACCGAGATTTCCATCCCCCCCCCCCCGAAATTCCGGGCAATCAAAACAAAAATTTTAGTTTTCCAATCAAGCTTTTTTTTTGGCGCACGGAGCGTAAAGTTAGTAATTTTCAGGAGGGGGTCCGTGGAAGTCCGGACTTTGAGAACCTCTGAAGCAAGGACGTATTTAAGGGGGTCAGGGGTCCGGACCCCCCCCCCCAAACCGGATGTCTTTTATCTCAGTTCTCATCACTTACCTCAAAAAACCACAACCAAGACAGAAGGTGCTTTTTTCCTTTAAGTATTCCCATTAATTGAAAAGTTTTTAACTTCCAAGTCAATTCAGAACGCGAGAACCTCCAAATGTAATTCTGCAAATTTTCTGCAGTATCTTCAAATTAATGAAGAAATTTCACAGAAATCTGCAAAATTTCTGCAGATTTTATGTAGAAATTTGTTAAAGAGTCAAATTTTCCTGCGAAAATGCCGAGTTTGAGTCAAATCAGCGTCATTTACGGGAAAATTAGATCTACTTCTAAGTAAAACCTGTGCAGAAAATTTACAGATTTTTTAACAAAATTTGACGATTTTATATTACTAAAAAACCATGTACGTAGATTGTATCTATTTATGTATGTATGTCAGTATAACTGCTCCCGAACGCCAGTGAAATGATCATCGAACGAGATATCGATAAATTCGTAATTTTTTAGGCCTTGTGTTCGACTAATTTACATAATTTTACGATTTTAATTAGCGGGCATAATCAATTATATCTATATATTATTATATAAGCCGTCTTTTTTCTCCCACCGTTTTTTTTCGAAATTTCGGATTCTGCTTCGCAAGTGGTCAATAATTTCTCCAATTAAACTGTGTTTGTTCAAGCTTTTAAATGAAAAAATTAGAAAATGGATAAGTTTGGAGATTCTATTTCGTATTGTCGAAAGAATTTTATAAACTTAAATAAAGAAAATTAATTCAATGTTTGAAAGTAAAACCTTGCAAATATTATCGTCCAGAGCATAGTTGAATTTTGTATGAAGTCTTGTTCAAATCGAACAAGGGTTTAGAATTACATTATAATAGAATTCATACAGCTATGCATTCGATTCTATAGATAGTGATTCAGTTAGTTGGGGAGGGGGGGGGGGGGGGTGCAATAAAATGAACATAAATATATAATTTTTTTTTTTTTTTTGAAATATATTACAAAGTTTAATATTTTATTGAAGTATTATCAACATTTTTCCTAATAATTCCTGGAAAAGTATTTGTCTTCTGATTTTCTTTTATTGTGAAATTTTTCTTCGAAGGAATTATATAACACTCTTTTTCGAAGCATGAACATAAATGTTTCAGCGAATGAAATGAGATGTGATTAACTTATTTTTTCTTCACATTTAGAATTTTTGCATGGATGCCTGTTATAAATTGCCAAAAATTAATTCACTACCGTAAAATGGGGTGAATCGGAACACTTTTCAGCTTCAATTGCAGAAAAAGTAGTTAAAAGATTCTTTTTTAATTTGATTTTTTGGGTAAAAACTTCGGTCTTGATTTGCTTTTGATATTACAAGCAAAGACAAAACATTTCGAACAGTTATTATTTATATATATAGGAATTTAGGGGTGTATCGAATCACCCCGCTGATAGGGGTCAATCGGAACACATGCTAAAATATTTATTTCTTTGAATTTAACCTGTAATAGGTCTCACAAACATGAGTAATATTGATGGGGGAGAATAAGAACAGATAGTTACTGTCAAATAAAAGTTATTTTCTGTACCAATAAGCGTTTATAACTTGCCAGAATTAAAAATAATTTTGAACTTATGAAAAATATACATTAATTTTAAGAAATGCTTTTGAATTGAAATACAAAGCTGTAACATAAATTGTAGTCACTCATATCGTCCACAAATATGTACTTGACCTTAAAACTAGCAGTTGTGGCTTGACTTTAGTTTTTTCATAACATCTTCTGGGATGAACGCTGCCTTTTCTTTAGTTTCTGGAAATCTCTGGGTTTCGGGGATTGTCCTGTAATATTTTCCCACTTATTCATCATTGTCTGTGTGCTGGACTTTTGCTACATAAAGTCTGTATGACTTCCCCCCATGTATTTTAGGTAAAAAGAAGTGTCCTGGAGCAAAAATCTTTTTAAATCTGCAACTTTCTATCATTCTAAGATCTAGTTGCTCACGAGAAGAGAATAAACTGTAATAAATCCTTATTCTTGTCTTGACTAGAAAATTGGGGTTAGAATCTTGATTTTTCAAACAGTTTCCATTAAATAAATTTTAATTGGAACAACAGAACCAAGTGTTCCGATACACCCCGCATTTTTTTTTCCTATGTCATTTTTCAGAATTCTTCATTTTTATGACACAATTAAAAAAAATATATAAATTCTGATGTATAGTATTCAGTTGTTCCGATACATGCATAATTGAAACATACCACTCTTAGGTTTAAATTATAAGAAGGATTGTACTTAATCATGAAGTTTTGCAGTTTAAGAAAACGTGATGTTTTCCAGCATTCCACGTGCAGCCCTCCTTATAAGCCAGTAACGTGGCCAGATTGACAAAATTAATTTTTTCCTACTTTCTATGATCTTACTTTTCTAAAAAAAAAAAATTCATGGCGAAAAATACCCAATAGTATATTTATGAAGAATTTCTTTGTACGGTTGGGAAGTATTGTTCCGATTGACCCCGCTGTTCCTATACACCCCATTTTACGGTACTGCAATTTTTTTAATTAATACTTAATTTCGTTATCAATTTTAATTAATTAGTTACATTTTAAGTTAAACATTATAGTTTTAATTGAATTAGTGTTAATGTAACAAGCAATTAATACTTCTGATTCATCTTTCGTGACCTTGGACCCCCCCACCTCCCTAAACAAAGTTCTAGATACGTGTTTGCTCTGAAGTACATAATATGTTGTATTTTTGGGTTTTCTTTCTAGTAAATTAAGTTGAATTGTACCAATGAAAAAACATAACTTACTTTCCAAACTGTTTCCAGATGAAATACGCTTAAATTATTTTTTTCTAAATTTAAGCAAAATATTGGGGGGTGCGGGGCACCCCCTGGCACCCCCGTAAGTCCGCCTATGTATGGTACTGTATTACAAACCATTGACTTGCGCATTGACTCGCAACTCTTCAAACCATTCAAGTATGCACTTGGGATGCGTTACGAACTATAGACAGGAGTGATGCTTCAAAATAGGTAGAACATCAATATTTTGGTTAAAATAGTAATTTTTTTACCATCGATGTTTGAGAGTCTGCTTTTTCCGACATCGGTCTTTTGTGTTTGATGTTTTTTCGATGACAATGTTATTTGAGACGAAACTATCCCTAATAAATGTGAATAAGTTTACAGTTTACCATCTTAATGAAAGATGTTTCTTTTAATTAATTAATTTTTATTGCTAGATCTATTGCATCAGAAAATGTTTTGTATTGTTATTTGTCAATAGACGTAAACTTTTATTGCATTAATGTTAACAATCCTTTTATTTTAATGGGTACTATTTAAAATAATATTAAGTGTTTCTAAAATTTCTTTCTCGATGAAAAAAATCTTTTTCATCGATGTTCCGCCACTGTTGCAGATTAGATCTTTTTCGTGTTACAGAAATTTAATATATTAAACAATTGCAACGCGAAAAAAAAGCTTGCTATATATATATATATTTTTTTAATTTTCGTGTACCAATGGTTTTTATAGTTGTAATAGTTTTAAAACTAAAAAGTTTTGCGGTTCTGCAATTCTTTCATCCCAACCCAGTACTTTTATTGAAAATAAGGTGTCCAATTTATATATATATATATAACAACTTTTATGCAGTCTAAACCATATTTTAGCGTCAAAACTATAGATATTCAACATACGCCCCCTTTAAATAACTTCATTTCCAAAAAATAAAATTTTGACAATGTGGAAACAGAATCAATTATTAGTACTACTTTGTTTCATTCAAATGAAACTTTGACGATGTGGAAACAGAATCAATTATTAGTAGTACTTAGTTTCATTCAAATAAAACTTTGACGATGTGGAAACAGAATCAATTATTAGTACTACCTAGTTTCATTCAAATAAAACTTTGACGATGTGGAAACAGAATAATCTATTAGTACTACTTAGTTTCATTCAAATAAAACTTTGACAATGTGGAAACAGAATCAATTATTAGTACTACTTAGTTTCATTCAAATAAAACTTTGACGATATGGAAACAGAATCAATTATTAGTACTATTTAGTTTCATTAAAATTCTGTTCATGTATGCAAATGCTTGTTCAGTTTTCAAGGCGATATTTCCTTTTCTTGCAGTAGAAAAATCGGAAGATTCTTAACATGTGTGAAATCAAACATTATTCTATTTCCAGAAATGAATCTTTTCTTGCTGCATGACGATTTTCTGCGCACGAACTCCTTTGTCAGACATCCTGTTTACTTAAATCATTTACCTTCTTCACGAGTTTTTGGGCAACACGTTTTTATCATCATTTGATTATTTTTGCAGCAGGAAAATTTGAAATGATTTATTTCCGAGCAAGAAAGTGATTTAAATAATATGAGGTGCTGAAGAAAATCCGAAATGTTGTCTCGGCGAAAGATATCAAAACTTTAAAATATCAGACTAAAATTTAGAAAATTTCTTAATTAAAACTGAGATGCATTAGTTTATAAAATTATGATGCGAGTTCTTCTTATTGTTATTATTTTCAAATTGTCTTAAATCACTTTAGGTGTGAATCTTCCCCCAACTTTTCGTTTAAGGAGTGTACTGAATCGATTTTCGTAGTAAATGCAGATGCACTGTGTTACAGGATGAAATATAAATATTTTCAATGAAATCAAATTCGTTTTTAATGACATCACAAAATGTCCCTATCATTAGAAAATGAATTAGTCATAATTTGCGGTTGTGTAATTACATTCGTGTCGCTATCCTGCTAAATCGTCGAAAAACAATTGAAATTGAAGGACGAATAACAATATTTTAATTCCAAACGAAAGCACATTTATAGGGAATAAAATAGGGCCCAGCAAACCCTCCAGAACCCTCGATTTTAACACATATTTGATGCTTCTTTGAGTTTCCAGTAAATTTTATTCCTACAGCTGAAAATAAGAATGTTAAGCAATGAAAACTATATTAGAGCTCTAAAGAATAAAGAGAAAAGTAAGTAAATAAAGTTAAAGGAAAAAGAAAAAAAAAAAACTTAAAAACATATTTAAGAAGAAAAAATAAAAATAAATGTATAAATTAAGGTTTTTATTTATTTTACTGTGGGGGGAGGAGGGGGGGAGGTCCGCAAAGTTAGTGATTTTAAAGAGAGGTTCCGTGATGGTCTGGACTTTGGGAACCTTTGCGCTACAGCCCGTAAATTTGTAGAACATAACGAAAATGATGAAACTGCACTTAACTAATTGATTCAAAAAGCAAACTATGCAGATGGAATGTTAAATCAATGCCAAGAAATGTTCTTTAGAATGCTATAACGTTCGATGTGGGAAATACTTAAGTTAATAAAGTACCGAAACGATGTAACTATGTTGGCCTATGTTGTTCCTTTCTTTGAGGAATGGGCAAATGTTTATATGTCTCAAACTTTGTTTGCTTGTATACTTACTACATCTAAAAGCATAAAAAAATGGTGCAAAAACAATGAAAACTTTTTTCAAATTTAAAATTAAATTTTTTTTAAATTTCAAATTGCTCCATGCGTCACTTTTTTTTTTCAAACTTTGAATTTCCAATCACTAGGCATGATTGCATAAATTTATGTATTACATGTCATGTTTCATGAGATAGTTTATAAAAGATGGCTGAAAATGAAAGTTTATATGAATTTTTCAGCTGAAAAATAATTGAGTGGAAGATTTTGTAACAGTAAATTTATTACGCGTACATAAAATGTATTTAAGCATTTTATTTATGAGTAAATTTGTAATTTTACGTTTTTGTATTAATTTGCATGCAGTTAGTTTTTTGCTTATTTTACTATGTGTTGTGATGTTATGATGCTACCTCAACAACTACTTTAACCTGATGAAGAGGAACGAACTGCCTGTCTTTCTAATATGCCCAAAACTGCAAATTGGTTCTCTTGCAATAAAAAAAATATTTGTTGTTTTTAATAATGATAGGCTTTACATTGCATCAGGATCTACATGAAGAGAGGCAAGAGGTACCTATTAATTTTAGTTTACATTTTTTCCCTCTAGGTGGAACGTAATATCCCGACTTACCCAAAATAATTTCATTAATAACATTAACACTGTACGTTATGTTTGATTTTTCATTTCTCATAAAATGAAATGAAATATTACGACCAAATTATTTTGGTTCAGAATATGAAAAGTATTTTCACCTCTTTCCCTTTTCTCTAATTTTTAATCAACCACTGACCTTTTCATTTTTTTTCTCTTCAGTTTGAATTGCTTCTAATAAAAAATATTCGGCTATTTCACAAAGTAATTTAATTATTTAAAAATACTAGGTGACCCGTGCAGAATTCCGCAAAAAAAAAAAAAAAAAAAAAAAAAAGTTGCAGCGCAGTGTCGAAATCTATAAAGAAAAGTCCAGCGTAAGTTGGTGTAGTCCCTGCCGGAGGTTGCAAGTTCCCGATCATATTGCACACTTGACCATGTAGTTTGAAACAATATGGACCTCTGCCAGGAATGTTAACTGAGTCCACTTTGACTGAAGCGAAGGCCAAAGCATTGTTGAATTGTCTAATATTGTCTAGGTAGTAGACACCTTCCTGTTAGTCTGCCTGTTGGTACCCTGTTCCTTGGCATTGTAAAATCTTGTACGTTTGCACAACATCGCCATCAACTGCCGTCGTTCTGACAACTTTTCAAAGAGATCAAAGACACGTTCACTTTTACAACTACTACAAAAGTGATACCCTATATTAAAATCAAATACCTAAGGCTACTACTAAACTAAATACTAACGTTATCGCAAAACTACCATAGTATTTTGAAACAATAAAAGTTACAATTAAGGTTTACCGAGCTAAGCCTTGGCTTGAAATGTCGCATTTAAAATTGATTTGAACAACAATGGTAACGATTTTAACAGTTGAGCAAAAAATTTAACTTTTTCAAACTTCAATCGCTTATAAGTCGCTTAAACGTGGATTTTCGAGATTCTCGTTACGCGGCGCTAGCGGAGAAACGTTCTAAAGAACGCATTTTTTTTAAATCTTTCGAATGAAATCAAAATGGAGACGATACGACAATTATTTCGCTAGATAGAGTCAATTTTGTGCCCAAAAATTGAAGTTCGAATAAAAAACGAACCGACCCTTTTTAGAAGGTGGGTCTAATTTTCGTCAATAGCCCGCGGGATAAGCTTCAAAATCATAAATTTTCATGCAATTCGATAAAGAAATGAGCGAGTTTCGACCGGGTATAGGATTCGGCTTAGAGAAATAATATATGGAGATTTGAAAGTTCTCTCTATCAAAATTAGTATTAGAACTCAATGCAGAATTTCACACAAAGTGACGAGACAACTATTTATAAAAAATATATTTATTTCATATGGTTATAAAATACATATAAATCTGACGATACATCACATTAATAACTTCAACTAGAATTTTTGTTTTTGCTCTCAAAGCAGTATGAATGGCGAGTTATCTTAATATGTTTTGACCCCAATTGCCTACAAAATGAGAATGCAAATCTTACCGACTGCGAAACCTTAAGGCGTTAATCCTCTCTCTGTAAATGCCGATTTTTCACGCTCGGAAAACTTCATGCTAATGAGCTTTCGTTTTCGCACTTAAGAAAATGCAGCCAAGTTCATAGGACTTTTTTTAGAGCTCGTTTGGTGATATTGCGCCCAATATGTTTGCTCCAAGCACGATATTTATGATGAATTTAGTCTGCACTTAGATTAATGTCTGCTTGAGACAAAACCTCCTCACAATGTTACATTTTAAAAGTTTATGGAGTGAAAAAAAGCACATAGGATTGTTTACCAAATTCTCCCATAGCTAAAAATATATGTTCTGCATTTCAAACCCAATGTAAACCAATTTACGCATTTCCATTGGCTACTGAAGTGAAATAAAGAATCATATTTAGTAGATGCATTGAAAAAAATTAATCTCCAATTTTAATTTCATTCTGATGGGTAAATGAAAAGTTCTCCAATTAATTGGACAAGATTAACCACTGTTAAGTGACTAAACTTTAAATATAAGGATTTTTTTTTATTTTTTTTTTCTTTTCAGAAAAAGGGATTTAGTACCATTATAAACACACGGCGTGGCATTTTGAAACAAAAGCACTGAATCGCATAAGGTGCTATAATGTTTTTGAATCTAATTATGAAAATGTATTTATTTTTCGGAGTGTGATTCCTTGAAAACTACTTAGGGGGTTAGGTTTAACATATTTACATAGTAAAATGTATTTGCTACAACTTACGCTAAAACTCGGAAATTAACTAAGGTCTTTGACGGATGCACTTAATTTTTTTAGATTATTTTAACTAGAGTTCGGTGTAACTCCTGTTTTTATAGGCTGAAGAGAAACTAGCACAGCCAAAATTATTTACTTGCGTCTAAAAATCTGGAAGATTTAATATATTGCTATGGCAATGAATTAATTGATGTTTTTTCTGCATCTTTTGAAAGCTAAAGTTCATAAAGTTTTGCGTTACTTCTTTACTATTCATGTTTTTCTGACACACAACATGAAAAAAAGTTAAGTTTCCAATACTTATTTTCGGCAGCGTTCAAAATTGAGCAAAATGAAAGCGTCTTTTTTGAATTAAAAAAATCCTTTCCAATGATATTTAATAAGTAAAACATCACTTTATCATTTTGTGCGATTGTGTACAGCCTAGATAAATAACAGTTCAGACTGAAAATTTTCCCTAGTCCTCTGCTTGCCCATTTTCTTAAGGTTTTACATTAAGTGTACTCTGGCACCGTTGCACATAGTCCATAAATCCTAATTTGAAGGAATGACTGGCATCTATTTGAAATTTTATTAACAAAATTTTCCTTTTGCTTTAAAGCCTCCATAAATCAGAAGGAGCAGGATAATAATATGGGTTATTGTAAGATTCAAGAACCGGTTCGTTGAATTGAGCATGAGCGTATCCTAACTCTAGGGGCGTACTAGGTGCCCACGACCCCCTTCCATAGGATGCCTCCGTCGCCAGCCTCTGTTCCTCCATGCCATTGTAGTCATGACTCAGATATGGCATATGCTCCTCCTCATAGGGCGAGGCGTGTCGGGATTCGTGTCCGTGGTGATGATGATGATGACCTCCATGATGTTTGTTAGCTGACGCAAGCAGTTGGACTATCAGTCCGGCAGCCAGAATATGAGCCAATCCAGATCCTCCATGGTTGTGATGTCCGGCTTCAGAAAAATTGGCTAGGTTTTGAAGGATGACTACCAACAAAAGGAAGGCCCAACAAGATTTCATTGTCAATGTCTAGAATGAAAGAAAGACATAATATGAAAATATAACCTATGAGGACAGTTTTTTTTTTTTTTTTTTTTGTAACGAAAAACAGTCTTGTGGAAAAATTTATGTAAGAATTCCCATTTTTACACGTGTTTAAATATTATTAATAATACTTATAATTAATTTTTTGTGAGTTTCAAAAATTACTTTCTTGCACATTACCTTAAACAATTTTGAATTTTCTTTGGCATTTTAAATACTAATAATAACACGTTTCTGCATTCAGTTTATGCTTAAAAGGACTAAATGCAAAATGAAAGCAGAAGCAAAACTTTGTGCAAAATTTAATGGGAGAGAACCAAGTATTGATGCTAAAACATGTTTCCGTTACGTTCTATTACGATTACTATTTTATTACAGAATCTCAAAACGATTTTGGATTGAAAAGACAACTTTCTATATTGTACGTATTTATCCATAAAAATAGCCGTTGAAGTTGAAATATATTTGATGAAATACAAGAACTAAGTATAAATATTACTTTGAAAAAATGTTCTACTTTAAAAAGTGCCGTTAGTGAAGCTTCAGTTGCTGCAAAAACTTCTGGCTACTTGATTGTGATAAATCATTAGTGGCAGTTAAAAATTAGAATGAAATTGCTTTCATGTCCAAGAATGGCTTACATTTTCCATCCATAAGGTAAGGATGTTAAAAAAAAAACTACTTTCCAAAATCAATTTTACGCATGGTTTCTCGCGAATCTACCATGGGACGTTAGTGTCGGGCCGAGCACTTTTTTTCCCTCAATTTGTAATAAACGGTATGATGGAAAATACTCTCCGGAATATGATTTCACCGAATTCACATTTGTTGAAATAAAAAACACCTACGTGAAGAAAGCGGTGTCTGCTCAATCTTGCTGAAGGTGTTCGAACTTTGTAGAGGTGTTTAACCAATTT